>JAWQEG010000698.1:372500-461855 GCA_033782935.1 Petrolisthes cinctipes | reverse complement strand
AATCAGTTGCTCCGGATTTACCAACACTGTACTACAACCCCTTTAATACGTGAGTAGCTGCTCGAAACCCATTAGAAACTTCTGCTAAACTTAAACAGAGGGATTCCATCCAGTTTACTACTACAGAGAGAGAGATGGAGATGGAGATGGAGATGGAGATGACAGGAGAAGAAATAGAGGAGAGAAGAAAAAAAGGAGTAAAAACTGAAGATAAGAAGAAAGGAGAGGGGTGTAAAAGAGTAGAAGATAACAGAGAGAATTAAAAAAGTGAAGTGAGGAAAAGGAGAAGAGATACTGACGAAAGGAAGAGAGAGAGAGAGAGAGAGAGAGAGAGAGAGAGAGAGAGAGAGAGAGAGAGAGAGAGAGAGAGAGAGAGAGAGAGAGAGAGAGAGAGAGAGAGAGAGAGAGAGAGAGAGAGAGAGAGAGAGAGAGAGAGAGAGAGAGAGAGGAGAGTGAGAGTGAGAGTGAGAGTGAGAATGTGTGTGAGAGTGAGAGTGAGAATGAGAATGAGGGGAGTGAGTCGAGGTGAGTGAGAGAGAGAGAGAAATTTAGTGCAATGCAAGACTTTATGGAGCTTCTTAAAGGTAAATATTTGTCCAACACACACACACACACACACACACACACACACACACACACACCAATATTGCTGGCGCCTGTCTGAACCACCACACCTTCAACACTCACACATACACACACTTCACTTCATCTCTCCTACCTTCCTTCAACACACACACACACACTCCTACCTTCCTTGCAACACACACACACACACCACTTCTACCTTCCTTCACCACACACACACACACACACACACACACACACACATCTACCTTCCTTCAACACACACACACACACAGGCACACAACTCCTACCTTCCTCCAACACACACACCACACCACACCACTCCTACCTTCCTTCACCACACACAGACACACAGACACACACACACACACACATTCACATTTGTACCTTCCTTCAACACACTCATAACTCTCACAATTCTTGCCTTTTTTCTCTGCAGTCTTCCTCACGTGACACTGGAACCTTGGAAACTTCTCATAATTTCTTGGGTCATGACGAGAGAGGGAATGGAGGGAGAGTGCGAGGGAAGGAGGGAGAGCGGAAGTAAGAGTGAAGGGGAAAGTGGTAGAGTGAGAGGAAGGAGGGAGTGGGGGTTAAGAGTGAGAGGGATAGAGAGCAAGCGGGAGTATGACTGTTGATGATGATAATAATGATGGTTGTTTACATAAGAGTTTCATTCTTTTGTAAAGTGTTGTTCACTGATGGTCTATTGTCACTTTGTTATTGACATCTACACTGTTAGAGACTTCAGTGTTTTGGTACATTATATAATATATGCTGTACTCTGATCCTTCTTTGTCACGGAGAATAGGTAAATGTTCTTGGAGACTATTAATGTATATTTCACTCGGTATTTCCTGCGGTGATGTCGACTGTACTTTAAGAGTTTTGGCGCCTCTTTGGACCCGAGCCACTCCCTTTCAACTCCTTGATTCTAACTCCTTTCCTCTTTATTCCTTTATGCTTGCTGTCCCTCCTCTCTATCACCTTCTCCCTCGTCCTACTGGGTTTTCCAGGCCTAGAGGGGAGGTCTTTTTTTCCTCTTCAGTTTATTCCTTCACACGGTATTGTGGTGGTGGTGTGACTGTTTGGTTATATTATCTAATGGGAAGGTGAGGGAATGAGGACCAGTTGGTGGGTTATAAATGTTTTGGGTTGAGAGTGGACGAGGCAAGGAAAGTACATATATTATGCCTTCAATA
This sequence comes from Petrolisthes cinctipes, assembly GCA_033782935.1. NCBI lineage: Eukaryota > Metazoa > Arthropoda > Malacostraca > Decapoda > Porcellanidae > Petrolisthes > Petrolisthes cinctipes. The sequence continues at coordinate 460,068 of JAWQEG010000698.1, read as the reverse complement.
AAATGTCACTCATATCAGTATTATGTGTGGTAGAATTTGTCTCTCATCCACTCTTGTCACCACACCACTCCACCCACCCACCTGTCACCCACTTCTCTCCATCCATCCATCTGTCACCCATTTCCCTCCACCCACCCACCTGTCACCCACTTCTCTCCATCCACCCGTTCCCTGTCACCCACCTCAGTCTCTCCACCCACCCACCGCCTGTCACCCATCACTCCTCTCCCCTCCACCCACCCTTGTTACCTACCTACTTCTCTCCACCCAATGCCTTTCACACCACCCGTCCCCTGTCACCCACCCACCCATCCCTGTCACCCACCCCTCATCACCCGTCCCACATCTATTTCCCTCTTCCCCCGTCCCCCTGTCATCTACCCATCACCCGTCTCGCATCCACTTCTTTCACCCACCACTTCTCTCCACCCGTCCCACAACTCTTCCCCCTTTTCCCTCGTCCCTCTGTCACCCTCACACCGAGACACAAAAACACATCCTGTCACCAATTTTATATCGTGATGACCCGCCAAGAGTCAATACCGTCCAAGATAACTCATTTAGACCTGGTTGTTGTCTCAGTCTTCGTCGGGGAGACCAACCTATAACTGTTTTTATTATATTTTTATTTTCAAGTTCTTTATATACCTTTTTTAAGTTTATTTACCTTTCTCAAGTATACATTTTTCATGTTCTTTATTTACCTTTAGTACGGACCCCAACCAACACTTAGGGCCCATGAAGTTAGGTTACATAAATTGATGTTGATAGTAGATTAATGATGTGGTGTAATAAAAACAAAACAGAAATACTGGCATTAATGTTAGGAAATTTTTTACCTATTTATTTTGTCAAGTTCTTTGTTTACCTTTAGTACAAGCCTTAACCAATACTCTGGGGAACGATGCCGCTAATGGCCATGAAGTGAGGTTAATAAAAGTTGATAAAAGTGATGTTGTGTAATAAAAACAAAACAAACACACTGTGGCATTAATATTAAAAAAATGTCTATCTAATCCTGTTGGTGTTTGTTTTAGTTCCTCTTCAAACACACACTCATCTTATTTCTGTAGATAGTGATCCATAAATAGTAATGTTTAGATAGTTGTTAATAAGCACTCAATATCCATAAATATTATTTTTATATAGTTGTTAATTATTACTGTCAATACTCATAAATAGTAATGTTATTATAGTTGTTAATAATCACTATTAATACCCATCAAGAGTAATGTTGTTTTATGTTGTTAATAATTACTGTGTGTATATGTTTCATTAATATAATCATCAAATATTTCGTTCATAATGAGTTATGGAGTCCACAGTTTCCTGTACCATTACTGGGAGTCAATACTCAGTCCTGATCCGAGACACAATATGAATCTCTACCAAGTGAAGTGATTCGAAAAGAGTGAGTATGATGCGAGGCTGGTATAGAGAGATTCATGTTGTGTCTGGGATCAGGATACAATTATTGACCCCCAGTGTACTGTACCTGTGTATCGTGAATGATTTATATGTCCCTTGTCGCTTACTGGTCGCTTACGGTCCATACCTAATGTTCTATAAGCAATGGTTGGAAAAACTGAATATCCAAAAAGGTTTCACATTATAACCAGTTTGCAATATATCAACAAACTGTGAATGTAAGTGATCTACCTATATAATTTCACTGGAGACAGTCAATAGTACCATCAATAAACAAACATGTTCAATAACAGAAGTAACAAGAGATTAGCATAGAAAAACAACAGTATTGGGGCAAAATTCCTACGATTTTCATTTCTACAACTTTAGGTATTTTCCCCAGGCTTGCGGAAGTGTTCTCTTAAAATAAACAGTAGGATTTGCATGTATAATATTTCCACCTTCGGGCGAGGAAAGTATTATTCTGCTACACAAAGGAATGGTTTGCCTGAACAACAGTTGTGGCTACTAGAGGCTTACTGTAAGATTTTAATGGTTTGAGGGGAGGGAAGGTAAATATAAGAACTTTTGTACAACAATAATAACAAATATAACAATGTAAGCTCATTCTGTGTCTATAGTCTGTGTGTTTACCTGTTTGTATTTGACTCTGTAACAAGCAGGAAATGAGCAATGCCCGTGCTGTCCTGTCTCCATATCTTCCTTGTGTGTGTGTCAGTGAATGATTGAGTGTGTGTGTGCAGACATCAGGACTCATTTCATGTAAGGTAAGGTAGTAGTAAAATTCCCATGTGATTCAGTTTGTTTTCGGTTCTTACATTTCTGACCACTCAAACACCAGTAAAGCTTTCTGATACCTTCCTGTCTTACACGTTTAATTCTACACACACACACACACACACACATATACTGCCAGTGAAGGCTGGAGCCAAACTTAACGTGCCCTGCTGAACGATAAATCCCTTTGTTTAAGCAGGTAAGTTTGGTTTGGTTGGAATGCCACTGCTTCCACTAAGAGTTCTATTGTACTCTGTGTGTGTGTGTGGTCCACTGCCAGTACTTCAGAAAATTGTGAAAGGCATTGTACTGTATATGTGGGAGAGTATGTGTGTGCCTTGGTGTGTGTATATATCTTACAATTATGTATATATGTTCTAATGTTATCCTGAACCCTAAATATAACATATCTATAAACTATAAGTATATTTGTAACGAAGTAGTAAGAAAATGAATGGTATTTAAAACTTGTGTAAAAAAAATTCTCACAATTTCCAATATCCAATTTCCTGGAACTTTAAAGGAGAGGCGGAGCAAAACTTAATAAAACTTTAATTTTTCGCGATGACTTCCCAGAATAACAACAACCAAAGTCAATTTACGGGGTTTGGGATTTGTTGTGTTGGTGAGGACGGGCAGAGGAAGGAAAGTGGAGGGGTGGGAGGGAAAAGTGTGGGGGAGGGAAAGTGTATGGGATAGGGGAGGGAAAGTGTAAAGGATAAAAGTGTGGGGGAGAAAAGGTATGGGTGGAAGAGGAGGGAAAGTGTGGGTATTAGAAGAAGGAAAGTGTGGGGGAGTGATAATTTAGAGGGTAGTGGAAGGAAAGTGTGGAGGAGGGAATGTGTCTAGGGTTGAGTAGGGAATGTGTGTGTGTGTGTGTGTGTGCTTGGCATGAAGGGAAAGTTTCGATGTACGTAATTTAATTTCAGTATATTAACTTTATTATTAGATCTTGTTTTCATGTACTCTTATTTACAACAGTTTTGCTTTGATGAGTGAGATTCAGTTTGAAACCCATTAGAGACTACTGTTAAACTTAGTCAGAAGATTGATTTCAGCTCGTTACTGGAGAAAATTAGTCACATATCAAAGTCACCTTAATTTGTATCAAAGCTTTACTGGCAACTGTACAAAGAATGATAGCATCAATATTAATTTTTATTCTTAATGGGATAATTGCACCCTAGAGACAACTGAAGAAATAACTCAATAACCAAATCAGTAAAAACATTTAAATCACTGGTAACAAACGTGGATCTGACTCGTGTATATGTGTGTGCTTGTGTGGGTGTGTCTATTTGTGTGTGTGTGTGTGTGTGTGTGTGTGTGTGGTGAAAGCATAAGGTGACGAGCTAATTATTTTGGTATATTCCACCCGGTAGGGGGGGGGGGGTATTGCCTGCAGTGATGTGAGCAATAATTTAAGGGATTTGGCGCCCCTTCCGCCCCAGCTACTCCCTTTCAGTTCTTCAACAGTCCCTCTTTTCATTTCCTTCCTGCTTGCTGTCACACCTCTCTATCACCTCTCTCTGGCGCTATATGACCTCGCTGTTGCGCGCCTAATATCAATCAATCAATCAAATGGTATATTCCGCCGTGTGTCATGGGGCTTTCATTATGTTTCGCAAGTTTCATTTAATCTTCGGACAAAACCTATAGACCTATAGACTATAGACGCTCACTGTACATACATCTCTACCATGTTAATACATTTTACATTATACATTTTATATTTCGTTGCCCATTTACTTAACATCTATAATTCTGTCATCATCCATCATAATCACCTTCAATACCAGATTCCAAGTGTGTGTGTGTGTGTGTGTGTGTGTGTGTGTGTGTGTGACAAAGACGGGTGATATATTCCACTGATAAGAAGGTGGGAACAATTACATAAGATATGCGAGTCTGGAAAAATGAACATTAAGTCAAGCTGTGACAAACCATTAAATCTATCAGACTGAAGGGGGTAGTAATACACTTTTGGTACATTGGAGCTTCTTGATTCCTCCAAATTATGCCTGGAAACTGAGCCAGATTAACACAAATATTGGTGAACTGTTGCTTAAAATAGTTTGGAGGAATCAGTTGCTCCAGATTTTCCAATACTGTACTTCTCCCTCAATTAATGGCCATGTGATCATGTAAGAAAATTGGAGGCTTCTGATTTCTTTGACTATGCCACGAAACAAACTGCTTCATTATGGTTGGTGTTTCGTTATAGTGTTTGGAGGACTCAGTAACCACCAATTTTCCTATTACATTACAGGCTCCTTAATTCTTATTGATTGAAGTATAGTGTGTTTCTTCCTGGCATAGATTAGAGTAAGCAGTAGCACTCCAGTACACACACACACACACTCTCGCTCTCTCTCTCTCTCTCTCAAAAAGAAGAGGGGTGGGAAGAGGAAATGTATCTCTCTCTCTCTCTTACACACAAAGAAGAGGATATGAGAACATGTAGTATATATAGGAAATAGAGCTGGCTAAGTCCAATACAGTTGTGTTGTTGGCGTGGTATTGACAGGCATTATATGGTTGTCTCAAACACTCTGGCCAGGAGGATAACACCAGCCAGTACCTGTAAAAAGATTGTTGGTTGGTAGAGAAAAATGTCTTCATTATCGTTTCTCTTCCTTTTTCTCTCGTTTCCAACCGTGTACGAGTATATTTTTAGTATTTGTGTGTGTGTGTGTGTGTGTGTTATCACCAGCCTGTATGCATTGTACAAGGCTTGTTGGTATAGAAAAAAATTTACTTATTTCTTCTCTCGTTTCTAACCGTTTATGTTTTTGGTGTGTGTGTGTGTGTGTGTGTGTTACAAGGACAAGTAATCCAGTACTTCAAAGTTTTGTATTCCATAATGATCAGATACTCTTACACAGGATAAAGTTACAGATAAAAGTTGGAGTTGTAATAGTGTAAGACCAGTCCAGCAAATGTTGGAAGTATTGCACAGTGTAAATTACAGAGCAACTGACTCATCCAAACTATTCCAAGCAACATGATACCAATATGTTTGTGAACCTGGTCTTGCTTCCTGGCATACTTTGGAAGAATAAAGGAGCTCTAATGTACCAAAAGTATAATATCCCCTTTATTAACATAAATGTAATGAGTTCATAATTTCTAGCACATAATTATGATGCATATTTGGCAACTTTCACATATAAGGGACCCTGTGATCGTGTATGAGACCTGGTGGCTTCTGATTCCTCCTGACTATGCCACGAAACAAGCTCCTTTAATGTAGGTGGTGTTTCGTGGCAATGTTTGAAGGACTTTCTAACCTTTTCTGACTACACCATGTGGGGCCATAATAACTCATTTAGTCGGGTCCCAGATTAATTATATTTGATAAGGTTGAATACGTTCATTAATTAATTCCATATGTGGTTAAATCCACACATGTCATGTATTTTTTATTATGTTAATCCCAAATATCTTAATAGACCAAGGCTCCCGTCGTGGTTAGGATTCGAACATGTACCCACCTGAGCCGGTATTCACAAAACATATGAGAGTTCTCACTTGTTCGAATGTTTATATTACTGACCTCCCCAAAGTGCTTCAGATCCATTTCAAACTAGTGGACCATTTTCCTCCTCTTGAAGTATGAGTATATTAGTGCATTTGTCGCGGCTTCTAGCCGCTTAAATTGTATTTATTGGTTGTGAAACCAGCACAGCTGATTTGCTATAGAATAGGCCCCTTCACAAGCCCAGGCCCCGTATAGGCATAATCTGGGTTGGAAGGGTCAATTCCGTGACGTTCATCAGAAGTAAATAAAATTCAAATCTGGCGCTGTACTGATAGTGGAGCCACCTGGTGGTGGTGAGGTGAGGTATTAAGCCCCTCCTCCGCTGAATACCGCTCGCCCACTCCAATGAGAAAGAAGTGAGTGCCTGCCGCATCGGGAGGTGGGTGGGACAGTAGAAGCTGTGCTGGTTTCACAACCAATAAATACAATTTAAGCGGCTAGAAGCCGCGACAAATGCACTATTATTGGTATAGTGAAACCAGCACAGCTGATTTGCTATGCATGCGATGCGGTAGGTGGGAGGTGAGGTGGAGGCAATCACGTGCTAGTTAAGAGTGGTTGAGAGCGGAGGGCAGGAAAGATAACCGAGCCCGGTGAGGCAGCAGCTAACGCCCCTCCCGACACTGGCTAGGTGAATAGCCGTGGTGGGGGAGAAGTAGCTTATACCATATAACCGTAGACCATTCTGTTATAGACCAGAATTGTTACACATAAAGTCTTTATAGGTAGACTCGAGGGTTCGGGCCTAGGAGAGGAGGGGGGAGGTGCCCATGGCAACCCCCCCCCCTTCCCCCCCCCTTATTCAAGTCTTCTGAGTTAGGGCTATGGCCCTCGCTCAGGTAATGTGATCCCGAGGGGATGAAGGAGGACACTAGGATCCCGATATCCTGTGTAATAATATCTCCTGTCACTCATCGTAGTAAAGTAATTGTTTGGAAAATGAATACACAAGAATTCCGTAACAATGTAATTTATTTTAGTCTCTCTCACCATATGTACACGTAAAGAATGGGGATGAGTATGAAGCTGTACAAGATGTGGATGAGGTATGGGATGATGTGACGGGACTTAAATCACCCAACCTTTTCTCTTCGGGCGGCCCCTCCCCCCCATGTGTCTCCCGCGGGGACCCTGGGGAATAGAAGGTGGAGTACCCATAGCCACACAGGGGGTAGGGGAGAGCGAGTGGAACAGGTACCTCGTCCTGAAGGAGGAAGTGGACGCCCAGCCCCCCAAATCCCTGACCCTCTCCACCGAGTGAGTCCTCGGGGCGTGTCCGGGATCCCCGTTCTCTATCACTCGGCAGAGAAGGCGAGCGATTGACCTAGGGAAGAGAGGGTTACCGGACCTAGAGTTGTAGAAGAGGTGGTCCGGAGAAGCCCCTCTCGTCGCCTCCACGTATGCAACAAAGGCGTGGACTGGGCAGAGGGGGTGGAAATTTCCATCCCTCAGGAACGAGGGTACTGCGAGAGGGCCAATTCTGTCGTCAGCCTGCTCGTTCTTAGCTAGAAAAGCAGGAGAGGGGGAAATGGTTAAGGAAGTAAGGTTAGGGGTTACTGAAGAAAAGGCTGTGTGACGGGTCAGGGCTGCCAATTGAGAAGCCCTGTAACCTGTAGCTAAGGCGAGCAGGAAGAGAGCTTTCTGGATGAGGTGACAAACCTCCAGAGGGACCCCCTCGAAGGTCAGGTAGGAAAGGACACGATGAAGGGACCAGGAGGGTGTCTGGGCCCGGTGAGGTGCTGTCCCCGCCCGAATCCCCATCCTCAGGAGAGAGAGAGGCCTCTCCGAAACCTTAATGTTAAAACCCAGGAGGAGGGGATCAGACAGGGCTGCGTGATGCGCAAGCACCGTCGCCGGGGCCCTGTTGGTGGAATTGGCGAGCCACGTGAGGAATTCCAGGACTGTGTCCTCCGAGATGACCCTGGAGGGGTGTCTTTGCAAGAAGTCCTGGAATCTTTTCCAGCACGATTCATATTGTCGCACCGAAGACTGACGATGAGCCCTCAACATCTTGTCCAATGTCCCCTTAGTGAACCTTTTGCTGAGGACTCCCCGTAGAAACTCCAAGCGTGTAGTTTCAGTGACGCTTGGAGTGGTGCAGACAGGGTGCTGGAGAGGCACGCCGATCCCAACTGAAGGGGATGAGGGCACCACCGGGACAACTCTCCGAACCACGGCTGTGCTGGCCAGAGGGGGACTATGAGGAGAACCCTCCCCCTGAACGTGCGCAGCTTGAGGATCGCCTTCAGGAAAACTGAAGTGGCTGGGGGTGGGAAGAGGTAGACATGACCCCACCTGTTCCAGTCCTCCGTGAAGGCGTCCGGGCCTCCCGTCTCTGTTCTGGATGAGAATGTCAGGAACAGAGGGAGTAGGGCCGTGGATGGGGAGGCGAATAGGTCCACCTCCGGTGTCCCGTAGCGAAGGCAGAGAGACTCGAACACAAGGGGACGCAGTTGCCACTCGACTGACGTCCCCCTGAACCTGGATAGGGCGTCCGCCCAATCGTTCTCCCGCCCTGGCACGTAGCGGGCCGAGAGGTGAATGTCCCTCTTGGCCGCTATTGCGAAAATCTGTTCTGACAGGGACAGGAGAATTTCCGACCGTACGGTGCCCTGTTTCTGTAGGCACTGCACGGCCGCAACGTTGTCCATATCGAAGCGGACGCCTATCCTGGCAAACTGAGGGTGTCTGTTGAGCCATTCCTTCGCTACCATCAACTCCCGGGCGTTGATGTGCAGTAGCCTTTCCCCTTCCTTCCATCCCCCGCACCGTTGATGTCCCAGGCAAGACTGGTATCCCCAGCCTACGTCCGATGCGTCTGTCGCCACCGTGATCCCCGGGGGAGGGAACACCCATGGGACCCGCTGACGCAGGGCACCGGGACGTAGCCAGGGGCGAAGGAGGCGGTGGAGAGAGGGGGACACTTGCCTGGGAAGGTCCCTGTGTGCGGGGGACAGGTGGAGGTTTACCTCCCGCGTCAGCCTCCTGTGTTTCAATCGTCCCAGGGGCATTGCAGGGGCCGCGAAATTTAGGGACCCGAGCAATGATTCCCACTGGCGGCGAGAGAAAGTACGGGAAAAATGCGCCTGGCGGACGTGGCGGAGGGTCCGGCGGGCGTTGTCTGGAGCGAGAGAGAGGGTGGCCGAAAGAGAGTCCCACTCTATTCCTAGCCAACACAGCTTGCGAGTGGGGGTGAGAGAGGACTTGGGGATGTTCAACAGGAACCCCATTTCCTCTAGCACTCCCCTCGCTACCCGGACGTTGTTTGCTACCTGCTCCTTGGAAGGGGCGTGAAGCAACCAATCGTCCAGGTACATGAGGGTGGGGACACCCGCCTCTGCCAGACGGGATGCCACCACCCTCACGAGTTTTGTGAAGACTCGCGGAGCTAGAGAAAGACCGAAAGGGAGCCTGGTAAACTGGAACGTCTCGGTCCCCACCTGGAAGGCCAGAAAGCGGCGAAACCTGGGGTGGATCGGGACGTGCCAGTACGCATCCTTGAGATCCAGGGATGCTAACCAGTCTCCCTTCCTCAGAACTGTGCGGACCTGAGCAACCGAAACCATCCTGAAATGTAACGTTTTCACGAATTTGTTTAGCTTGCTCAGGTCCATCACCAATCTCGTTTTTCCCTGGTCCTTTTTGGGGACCGTGAATAAACGAGAAAGAAAGACCCTTCCCGTCGCCCGCTCCACTACCCCTTTTTCCCGCATTTCTAACACATGCGGGACGACCGAAAGTGACACTTTGGTTGAGGCAGGAGGTAGACGTAGTGGCTGTAACGGGAGAAGACAGGTGTCAGTGAGAGTACCGTTAATCCTAATCCCCCGGGGCCCGAGGGACCCGGGGGTGGTTGGGGGGTAAATGACAGGAGAGGCAGAGATTTTGACCGCAAGGGAAAATCTGATTTTGACCTAACGGTAGCCCAAGGACGGGATTAGGCATAATTCATATGTCAGAAAGGAAAGATGACAGTTACTCACCGGAACAGTAATCCAGGGCCATGACAGGCCCTGGCGAATTATCCTTGCTGCCCAGCCGTGGGTGGGCCAGGCTGCTGACCACCCTGTGAGGCAGCCCAGAGTGGGACCCTCAAGTGGCGCGGTCCTTCTGGGCGGGGTGGTTGAAGGAGGACTTGGGCTTCGAGTAGGACTTGGAGCCCTGTCCCCTTCCTCGAAACGGCTGCTGGCCCCTCTGGGAGGGCCTGTTGTGTGCTCTCGGGGGAGTGGGATAGGAGGGCCTCGGTAGCCTGGAGGGCTGGGAGGGCCTCCGGGGCTGGTAGGCTGGTCTGGCTGGCTGTGGGGCACGTGGCCTACGGACAAACAGAATGATTAGGAACCAAAGTAGACCCGAAAATCCTTTCATTTCACCCCCGTGACAACTCGGGTAAGACGAACACGAGAGGTACTTACTTGGAGGTGGAGGGTTTTGGTAAATTGATTACCGCTGGGAGGGAGGCGAAGATCGTGTCTGTCGCCGGTTGGTCAAAGAGGGCGGGGGACAAGGGGGTAGCTCGCACCACTCCCCTCTGTGCCATCTCCGGCGCAGATTTAGCCGCCGCCTGGCGGGCTGCCAGTCTCGCCTCGGCGAACGCCTTCGCCTCCTCCCGCATGAAGTGGGTCGTCATCGCCGCCACGCCCTCCATCAAGGTGGCCATGGAAGAGAGGGTGTCACTGTAAGGGGTAAACAAGGAAGAAACCGAGCGAACCCGGGGATAAGTACCCGGGAGTAACAGAGAGACCCTCTACCCAGTATCCCTAAAAAACATGACACACGAGTAAGGTACTCACGCTAGCTGTACACCCGACATCTCGTGGTAGGAATTGGTTAGGGCGTTGAGGCAGTCCCTAATCAACGAGGCGGCTGCTCCCGTGGAGATGGTGTGGGCCAACTCTAGACGGGCTCCTTCAGCTGATAGGGGACCGGGGGCTCCTTCTCCGTCTTCCACAGGCACTCCCTCAAGCCCGGGGGGGCCCGGGAATGAGGGAGGATGACGGGGAAAGACGGAGGAGGGGGCTCCCTGGTGGTCCAGGGACTTAAGGAGAAGGGCTGGAATGTCCAGGTCCCCTTCGCCCTTATCCCCCGGGAAGTACGCGTCCGGGGAAAGGAGGAGAGCCGTGTTACCGTGGGAGCGGTCAATCCTCCAAGCCCCGGACAAGTGTAGCTGGCTGTACTCCACCAGAAAACCCATCGCGTCCAGGGTCGCCGCAGAGGACACCCTAGATGAAGTGGGTACGGGCGCTGAGATAGGACGGACCTTGTAGAAGGGAATAGCCTCGCCCTTCTCATCCGCCCCCCACTTCACCACGACGTCATCCCTCCGGATCCACACGTCTGGTTGAGCCGTGTCCGGAGACCAAGCCACCAGTCTGCCCTCCTCCGAAGAGTGGGTCCAGGTAGGAGGGAGAAGAGACCAAGAGTAGGGAAGGTATCCGTCTCCCGAAGGAGGGGGTGACGGGGATGGAGGTGCGGAGGTAACCAACTCCTCAGCTACGTCCCCCGACGGAGACTTGAGCCCCGGGGAAACGGGAGGCACGAAAAGGACTCCCACATCCCCGGGAGGACTCGCGCCCTCGACGGGAGCAGCAGCGGGAGGCGGGGGAACAGGAGCGGGTTCCGTAGCGACAGCCGGAGGCTGCGCGACGGAAGCCCCAGGAAAAGCGTGAGGAATAAGGGCGTGGAAGATCTTAACTATCTTCCTCGACGAGGGGCTGTCCCCCCCCCGCTTACCCTTGCGGGATTTGCGGGCGGGCGAAGGAGAGCTCCCCGACGACGAAGAAGAAGAGGAAGAGGACGACGAAGAAGAGGAGGAAGGAGAACGGCGACGAGCACGGGACTTCCTGGAGTGGCGGGACCTCTTAGCTGAACGCTTGCGTCCTCTAGAGAGGCCTGAGGAGCCAGCTCTAGCAGGAGGCGAAGCTGGGGGTTCCCTGCTGGGCCCTTGTACCGGTGAGGCAGTCGGGAGAACCAGCGCGACAGACTCGCTCGTTTCCCGGGGGGATAAGCCCCGAGAAGGAGTCGTAGTACCGCCTAGGGAAGGAGGCTCAATCTCTCGGGCCTCAGGAGGTTCTAGCCCCTGAGACTCCGAGAGACAGGAAGAAGGGTAACGGGTCCTGAATAAACCCAGGTCCGCTCCCAAAATCGGGTCCACCCACGCCAAAGAAGAACCGTCTCGTTTGTGGGCCATTCTCCTAGCCCTCGTCCACGCCATACGAAGAGAAGCAAGGGCAGGGAGCTTGGAGCGGGCAGAAGGGGAGGTAACCCGACACAACTCAGCCCAGGGGCAGCACACACCACACGCCAAAGGGTCGTAACCCAAGGGAGTGAAGCATGAGGTGAACAGTGCAGGTGTCCGTCAGGCGAGACCCGCACGGTACATCCTGAGGCAGAACAAAGGGCACGAGTAGGCTGAGGGAGAAAAGAATACACAAACATGGGTTAACACGTGCAAACACTGGAACACAGAAGACACGAAACCCATCCTCCCCGAAGGAAAGAAGCGCGGGACACGCCCGCTGAACCTGGGGACCAGGACACGATCCCCCACACTCGCGCAGCCGCCCAGGGAAAAACCCCGTAAAACCAAAACCGTCCGCCACATGGAGCGGGTAAATAAGGGCCCCCCGGACAGAATGAACCAGAAGGAGGGGTAGGAGGGGACCCGATAGCCTGAGAAGAAACACTCCAGGCTGAAAATAATGGAAAAACCCCAAAAATAAAATAAAAAACCCCCGCCCGGGAGAGGAAGAGAGAACCAGGGCACAATTCTCACTCCCCCTTACCGAGAGGGGACACATAATAATCGGGGAAGGCAAGAGGAAGGGCTGCAAAGACCCCATGTGCTCACCACGTGGGGCGGAGAAGTCCCACGTGGCGCCCACTAACCTCGCTAAAAAACCCCAGAAACCCCCATAAAATACACACGAAGCATGTACTAGTGACAGGAGGAACAGTGAAAGGGGGGACAGACGGAGAAAAACTCCGAAAACAGGGGCTGAAAAGCCCCCTTCGCTTAAGGAAAAGAACTAAGTCCTAACGAAGAAAAAACCCCCATAAACACCTAAAACCCTCCTAGAAAACACACATGATACATCTGCAAAGCAGGCTAGCCACTAGAACACAAAAGAAAAAATTAGCAGGAACACGCGACACAATACCATAGCGTAGCAGCGAGGAGCGTAGATGTTGACTGAGACGTGTTCCGCGACAGAGTGGGCGAGCGGTATTCAGCGGAGGAGGGGCTTAATACCTCACCTCACCACCACCAGGTGGCTCCACTATCAGTACAGCGCCAGATTTGAATTTTATTTACTTCTGATGAACGTCACAGAATTGACCCTTCCAACCCAGATTATGCCTATACGGGGCCTGGGCTTGTGAAGGGGCCTATTCTATAGCAAATCAGCTGTGCTGGTTTCACTATACCAATAAGTTGTGGTTTCAAAGCAGTGCCGGGTTCTGGTCCTTGCCATGAATAAACGCTTATCAAGAATATTTTTTGAGTTAACAATGGAATTCCTTATCTCTCTATATTCAGAAAGTACGAGTGTTCATCCCTATGTCACTCAGTGGGTACTGTTTCAACACTTCAACCCTTAAGGCTCCCGTATAATATATACGCTATGTAGAAATGAGCAAATACATTACACAAACTGGCTTGTACACTCGCGGTCAGAAATTGTGTCCTGATCCCGTGGCACAATGAATCGCAACTAGCCGAGCTTTGATGATTCAAACAATTGTGTGTTGTAGGGAGACGCACCGTTGTTCGATCCTTCAAAACTAGGATGTTTGCGATTCATCTTACCAGGGAATCGGGACACAATTTCTGACCGCGAGTGTACAGTGCAGATTGTGTGTGTTTATGTAGTTTGTGGAACTATACGGGTTACAAACTATGCACACACACACACAAACTGCATTGTACAAGCCAGTTTTTTTTTTATGACTACACACACACACACACACACATCACGAAAACATAACAGAATGAAACACGGGAATTCAGACAAATATTTACATTATGACATACTTAAGTCCAACAAAACGAGGGTGGCGTACCATAAGTTCCTCTAAAACCTGGTGGTTCAGCAGGTGTCGACAAACCACATCAAGTGGCAGGCCCCGGGGCAGCAAGTTTCGGGGCAGGACGAGCAGAGACTACATTGTGCCTCTGAACCATGAGGTCCGAACGACGGTAGGAATATTTGTGACGGCAGACAGACTCATAATGGGTGTTGGAGATGCTTAGGGTGAGTCTCTGCATCCCTGCGTCGCGCCATACAGGGAGGAGAGCGGCGGAGCGAACTCTAGAGAGGTACAGTCATGGTCAATAGTCCTGCAACACCTTCCAATGAGATGGCTTCGAAAAATGATCTGAAACTATAGCTGTTGGTCTCTGCAATATTGGTTCATAAGATTCAATCAAATGGCTCGCTTCTATTCACCAGGTTGCAGGACTTTAGACCATGACTGTACCATGTCAGGGAGAGAGAACGTCCAACACCACGAGGAGGCAGATGGCAGGCCTCCTTCCAGAGTCTGTCAACTGTAGCACCTAAGCCATCATGATGCCACACATTTCGAACCAATTGAGGCTTTGGGTGGGCTGTCGTCCAGAAACAGCCTACTCCAGATTTCGGGTTTCGACTCAGGTTGGACTATATTGCGAGTTTACGAGACAAAATTTAATCACCGCTATACCGAACACCAGTTGTTACCCAAAGTTCGTCTGACAATACAGAAACAAGAAACAAATTGATGTAGAAGTTTAGTTAGACATAATGTTACCCAACTTTACTCATCTTCCTCACTATAGAAGAAGGATAAAAATATAAAACGGATAGAGGTCTGGTGGCAGTATCGATACATTAGGATACAGAGTATATTGCCTGGAATGATGTGAACAATATTATAAGTGTTTTGTTGCCCCTTTTGACCCGAGCCATTCCCTGACCTCTCAAACATTGTCCGAATGGGCGACCAAACCCTTAAGGGGGTAATACACTTTTAGTATATTGGAGCTCCTTTATTCCTCCAAAGTATGCCAGGAAACAGGACCAGATGAGCAAAAATAATGGTGGCCTGTGCCTTAGAACCGATTGCAAGAATAATTTGCTTTACATTTATCAACACGGTAGATTTATTAACCCCCTTATATGTATTACCGGCAACCTTACAGGTAACCCCACCCCCCACACACACACAACGAAGAGAGAGAGAGAGAGAGAGAGAGAGAGAGAGAGTAGGAGAGAGAGAGAGAGAGAGAGAGAGAACCAATTTTTTTAACAATGTATGGTGACTCTCAACTTTTTGTATAATACTCTAGAGACTTGGTGATAATTATTCCTTCTCCCTCAGTGTAAAGGTACGACCCTTGACACGTACTATGATGCTCAAAAGTTCATGCCCTCAGCCAACCAGCTACAGTATGAGTAATTTCTCTGTGGTTCGGTCAACAAAGCACAGTTCGCCATCAAACTTCTATTGTTTAGTCGTTCGAATCAGAGATGTTTCAGTTATATTATGGGTGACTGAGGGAACCAACCTGTGTACACCGTAATACTAAAGGTGCGTCAACACATGTCCTCAAACATGTGCTGGCAACAAGTATTCAACACACTCACCAACAAGATGTTAACTTGATAACAACCCTAGTGTCTACAAGAGGTTGGTACCACTAGATGACAGTATGTTGGCAACAGTGGTGTGGACGAGGCTACCTGCTAACTATATGTAGACGAGGCTCCCTGCTAGTCACGTGTGAACGAGGCTACCTGCTAGTCATGTGTGGACGAGGCTACCTGCTAGTCATGTGTGGACGAGGCTACCTGCTAGTCACGTGTGGACGAGGCTACCTGCTAGTCACGTGTGGATGAGGCTACATGCTAGTTTGGTGTGGACAAGGCTACCTGCAATTATAGTCACGTGTGGATGTGCTCTTCATCTTATCTCTGTTACCAACATGTTGTCAGTGTGATACTAACTTATTAGTACACATCAGTCCACAATGTGTTGGCATCATGTATTCCAACATGTTCTGCCAACGGTGTTGACAGCACGTGTTCCAGGTCATGTGTGGACGCACTTTTAGAAATTAATTGTGTGACTTGGTGTTGGCATCAGTGTCTGTATCAGGCTGAAACCGTCTCTCTACTTCTCTCAATTTCTCTCTCCTTTCCTCTGTCTGTTGTTCCTCCCTCCTTTCTTCCTTTCCTCTGTCAATTTCCTACATTCATTCATTCATTCCTCTATTCTATCTTTTCCCTCTCTACCTTTATTTAACTGTTCTATCTTTTCCCTCTCTTCCTTTATTTAACTATCCTATCTTTTCCCTCTCTTCCTTTATTGAACTATTCTATCTCTCTTTCTCCTTCCCCAACCACCACTCCACAGTTTAACATTTTTCACGGGCACTAATTTGGCGTCGTATTTTCCACGCAATAAATTCACCAGTACCTTCATTATAACTTTTTATGACACCTGACTCTTGCCTCATTAAAGCCTCAGGTTAGTCAGTAGGTACGATGTTTTATTGACCCGTATAAAGTCAATGGTTAATATACTTAATTCTTAATGTCTATTGTGAGTTGGCAATCAGTAAGTGATGCCATATTGAGCAGAGTGAAATGTGCATGTAGTGATGTTGTTGGTCACTCACTCTCCCTCACTCACACACCAATGCTCCTCTGAGTCCTGTCTCTCATATTTCCTTTCTAAATTCCGCTTCTCTCTCTCTCTCTCTCTCTCTCTCTCTCTCTCTCTCTCTCTCTCTCTCAACTAACGTGCCGAGTGAGCAATATCTTGAGTATACATTAATTTGCTTAGTGAGTGTTGCGTGGAAGTTCTTCACAACATAAAAACATCTTGCTCGCCCGTTTCTACTTCGTATACAACTAAGAAGTGTCGAGCAAGATAATAATTAAACTCAGAAACTCAACTAAGGTGGTGTCGTGCGAGCAAGAATTTGAGTGTACAATCGCGGTCAGAAATTGTGTCCTGATCCCTTGGCACGATGAATCACAACTAGCCGAGCTTTAATGATTCAAACTACTGTGTGTTGTAGGAGACGCACCGTTGTTCGAACCTTCAAAGCTAGGCTGTTTGCTATTCATCATGCCAGGGGATCGGGACACAATTTCTGACCGCGAGTGTACATTAATATTTGTTCAGTGATCCGTAAAGATAATTCCATACATAAAGAAAATAACGGTGAAAGATAGAGAAGAAAGTGTCGAACCAGCAAAATTTTGAGTTTATTAATATTTGTTTAGTGCTAAGTGTTGTTCTTCGCACGTTGATCTGTGTATTGAGGTGTGGAGAAAATTCGCTAAATAAGGAAAATACCAGTGTCAGACAGAGAAGGAAGATGGTGTGGGACAAAACAGAGCTACAGTATATTGGTCCGTGAGTGTGTGTGGTTTGAGGAAGCTACAGGGACGAGGTGAGTGACTGACTGAGTGGTTATTTTACTTTACCCGTTCAGGATATCATATTAACTGATTCCTCCAGACCATCCTAACCAACAACAAGCTACCATTATGTTTGTTCATCTGGTCTTGTTTCCTGGCATACTATGGAGGAATCAAGGCTCTCCGATGTACCAAAACCATACTGTCCGAGTATGTGTGACGCCATGTGTGTCTATTTCGAGGTCACCATCAGCTGATACTACTGTAGTGGTTTTGGTAGCACTTATTATTGGCAAGAAAGTTATTATAATAAGAATAATAAAAATAATAAAATAATAAGGTATAATCTTTGGAAGCGTTCCTTCTAACGAAATTTAATGAAAATCAGTAATCATATAGTTAACATAATGTACAATATCTTTATGATGGGTAAAGTTGTCGGTCGAATCTGGTTTCGTAACAATATGCAAGTTCACATATTCACAATCTGATTTTTTCCCAAGTCCAAAATGTCAATAAACAATATGGCTGAACCCATATGGTAGTCACCATATTCTCATAAAACATAACAAAGTAAAAATCCGTCATTCAAACACTTTTTACAGCCAACTGTACATTAGAGCGCCTTGATTTCACCTCCAAAGTATGCTGGGAAACAGGACCAGATGAACCCTAATAATGGCGGCCTGTTACTTAGAATACTTTGGAGGAATCAGTAGTTACTCCATATTGACCAACCCTCCTTTTGGTAATTTGGAGGGCTACTGATTCCTCCAGACTATACCAGGAAACAGATCCACTATTAGTAACATTCAGGTGGTCCGTTTCCTGACATAGTTTGGAGGAATAGTTAACCCTTCACTTCACCATAAAGAGGTTCCTCCCTTTAACTCCTATCACCACAGATAATGAAGGCAGCCGTGTGTAATAAATGTCAGTCACTGCATCTGTATACACTTTGAGATTAAACATTCATAGTCTTTATACATTAATTACCTTCTTGAATATACATTACTTGCCTTCATCGTAACTGTAGACACTTTGAGATCGGATATTTATAGTCTTGTATCCACATTTTGCTTTCACCGTAACTGTATACACTTTGAGATCGAACTTTCATGATCTTGAATATACATTACTTGCCTTAAATTAGTGTGTGTGTGTGTGTACAGCTGGGATGACTGTCAGATGTACTATAGTGTATACACTCCTATAGTCACGTACAGTCAGTCACGAATCATTACAAATATCCGGTTCTGCTTCGAATATCACTACCGGCCACCCTCTCTGTTAGGTTAGGTTAGGCAGCTTAGGCTAGGCTTGGTTTGGTTAGGTTAAGTTAGGATAGGCTTGGGTTGGTTAGGTTAAGATTGGTTTGATTATGTTAAGTTAGCTTAGGCTTGGTTGGGTTAGGTTAGGATAGGCTTGGTTGGGATAGGTTAGGCTTGGTTGTGTTAGGTCAGGTGTGGTTGTGATAGGTTAGGTTAGATTGTGTTAAGTCATGTGTGGTTGTGATAGGTGAGGTTAGGTTGTGTTAGGTTAGGTGTGGTTGGCTGACTAAGGATTTCAAAGACATTGCAAGCTCGTTTTTTCAGAATAACTCTGTAACGAACACTCGTATCAGTACGAGCGTTGGCTAGAGTTTAGTACACGGAGTGTCCTATTTTATAAGAGTATCATGAATCACTAATTGTAAATTATAAAGACACTTGTACCTATACCAAGAAGCATAAACTGGATTTGCCAGACATGGAAACGAACACAAATAGTGACGTGTTGTCTGTGACGTATGAAGAGCTCCACCTACACTCTCCCTCCTCCACTTCCACCCCACTCTTCTCTCCGCCTCCTTAATTTCCTCACCTGCCATCCCCCAACCCTCCCCCCCACGTCTCTCGCTTTTTTTTTTTTTTCTCTCTCACACACGTGTAGAAAGATAGAGTCTGAATAAATGTGTGAGTTATGTATTACAGTGAGTGCAAGCTCGTATTCTGGAAATATTTTTGTAATGGACACCTTCCCCGTCCGCCCTCCCTCCCCTGCCTCTCCCCTCTCTACCATGTTTCTCCACCTCCTCTTTACCCGTCTGCCCTCCCTCCCCTGCCTCTCCCCTCTCTACCATGTCTCTCCACCTCCTCTTTACCCGTCTGCCCTCCCTCCCCTGCCTCTCCTTGACTCTCGCCATGTAAAATACAATATTTTTTCGAGATAATGTATGAATATTGGATAAAGGCATGCATAATGTGTTAGTAGTAGCCTACTGCATTTGGTTATTATTGTGTTACATATCTTAATTAATGTATCCACACATGAGAGTAGGGTGGGGTAGTAGAAGAATAACCACCATGATTGATGGCAAAACGACTGTTCAGTTGTTATACTTGTGTTTGGTTACTTTTCTCCTTCATCCTGATGTAAACTCAGAGCGTCAGTCGTATACTTGTAGCACAACCACCCTCTACCATGGCTTTTATTACACTTCACCGATAAAAGAACCCTATCACCACTATCAGTACATACCATAAGATAGCGCCACAAAAACGTGCGCCACCATACCACCAAACCATTGCGTTACCGACAGTATTGGTGGTTATTATTGACACAGTGTCCTACTCCAGCCTTTATTTAATGTGTGACTATCAGCAACAAAGTCATGAAACAAAGCCACGACCAATTATTAATGTATACCTTATTTTCATAGGTATGATGCATGCGTCACTCCCCGTAATTGAAGAGAGAGGGAGAGAGAGACGTTGGGGGGCTGGGGGAGGGGGTGAGGAAATTAAGGAGACGGAGAGAAGAGGTGGGTGGAAGTGGAGGAGGGAGAGTGTAGGTGGAGTGCTTCATACGTCACAGACAACACGTCACTATTTGTGTTCGTTTCCATGTCTGGCAAATCCAGTTTATGCTTCTTGGTATAGGTACAAGTGTCTTTATAATTTATAATTAGTGATTCATGATACTCTTATAAATTAGGACACTGTGTGTACTAAACTCTAGCCAACGCTCGTACTGATACGAGTGTTCGTTACAGAGTTATTCTGAAAAAACGAACTTGCAATGTCTTTGAAATCCTTAGTAGGTGAGGATTGGTTAGGTTAGGTTAGGGTTACAATAATCCGTATTATGATAGTAAAATAATCTGGGAAAGACAATTAGCTAACTTTTAAAGAATAAACTTATACACATCCTGTCTCCCTTAATAATACTTCATATATATCTATTTATACATATCATTGCATCTCTCCAAACGTCTGCATTAGTATTGTAATTACCTATAATATATTTTACAATTTTGATTCTAGCAAACACCAAATCAAAATATTACCGTAAGGAGGTAATACTCATATTGTACATTAGAGCGCCTTGATTGCACTAACTTATGCCAGGAAACAGGACTAGATGAAGAATAATAATGGTGTTCTGTTGCTTTGAATAATTTGAAGGAATCACTTGCTTAAGAAATACCAACACTGTACTTTCCCTTTAAGTTGAGGAGAACATCTGACCATTTAGCCTATGTGGTAGATTTCTCAAAATGAAAGGAGTATAAAATAAGCCTCAATATTATGTGGTAAGGTATTAAATAAGCCTTAGAAATATGTGGTAAAGTATATAACATATGTAAAGGGTAAATCCTCATGAATATTTATAAGGAGTTTTTATCAGCTATAATTCCACATGTGTGTAAAAATATGTTCCTACTTTACAATTAACAATGTACGGTTGTAGAGAGATAAAACAGACACACCTGAAACAGAACCCTTCATTGAGCATAGAGTATGTAGGATGAGACAGTGTGTGTAGAGGCTCGTCATATTCCATGTATATTATAAGGGGCCCGATTATTGAAGTTTGTCTGTTATATGTGTCCCCAATTGTACATATAGGCCTTCAGGGTGAGAAGTAGGTGAACAGAAGAGAAAGACATACAGACGATATATATATATATATATATATATATATATATATATATATATATATATATATATATATATATATATATATATATATATATATATATATATATATATATATATATATATATATATCGTACCTGGATTAACAATGTCCGAGGATCGGAGATATTAATTAAAAAGTGAAATATAAGTTAAGGATAAAGATCTGAATGTGGAGGAATGAGTGATAGGTTTGCTGCCTGATGCAGTTTAGGGAATTAGTTACCCTCCATTTCACCAACATAAAACTGACCCTTTATTGTTGAGATAAGTTTTTACAGTTTAAATCCCTTCAGGTGTTGAGTTGGTGTTTGTGGAGGCGACAACTCACCTTAATTAAAGCAACATTTCCAAGTCTGTCTTTTCCCAAAGTATTCTTGTCAGGTTGTATAATTCTAGATAATATTATGTCAGTATTTATATTTGATAAGTTTCATAATCAATAATTGGTAAATTTACTGCACTATTATAAGCCTATATGTTAAAAAGTTGCATCATACTAGGATAATTTACGTCGAATTTCTATAGGCACCATTAGTTTTGTCATTCCTGCCATATATACTTTGGAGAAAAATTCAAGGTTCTCATAATGTACCAAAAGTATACTACCCCCTTCATTCTGCCGCACCACATACAGCCTCATAAGCCAAGGAAAGATGGTGGTGTGTGTTCATCTTGTGTTGTGTTATGGCTGACATTTATACCAGCTTAAGATCTTACAACCAGACACCTTCTTAGTATAACTCACTCGAAACCTACCCTCGCAGTTTTTACACCTCACTCCTGTCTTGTATTTCACCTCCATTATGTCTCTCTTTCCATCCCTTTCATCCTCTCTTGCACATTGAACAGAGAATGGGTTGGTGGTGAAGTTCTGTAATAGTTATACAATACTGTAATATGCCAAGTAAATATGCTAGGGTGTTAAGCCCAGACACCATTCCCTTCCTTTCCTGCCTGGAAGTACACAAACTCTTATATAGCCACACGTGGACATCAGCGCTTTAAGTACCGTATATAATTGGTATGTTAATTAAGGTTCAGAGATGCTACCAACCTCTCCATGGAAGCATTAGAATGAGTTGAGACGAGGATGAAGGATGAACGTAGAGATGCTAAAGTTGTCAATTGGTTATTTTCAGGCACGAAAGTTTGTGTGGGGCAAGAGTGACGGTAACTGTGTGTGTAAACAGAGGGAGAAGGGGAGGCAAGGGTAAAGGGGGAGAGGCAGAAACTGGTGAGATAGTGATAGGAGAGAAGTAGGTGTAGAGGGAGGGAGAATGAAGAGGAGAAACTAGTGAGAAAGGTAGATGTAGAGAGAGGTAGGGAGGTGGGAAATGAAGGTGGACACACACACATACAGATCGTGTACAGTTCAGAGCAGGTGAAGGGAAAACATTGCTTCTTCGTTTCTACACTTGATGATAATGTAAAGAAGAAGACAGAAGACTATGTTAGGCCAGAAAGACCTTCTTGTTGTTATATAAGGGAGAAGGTGATGAAGAGTAAGGACAACAAACACGAATGAAATAAATGGAAATGATGGACAGTTGTAGAGAGGAAAGGTATTGTCTGTGAGCCTTGAAGGGGACAACTGCTGACCCCTTCACTGGTGTTGTTTACATGGCTATAGACTGAGGTTGTCGGACTCAACTCACCCTCTCCCTCACTCTCCCTCACTCATATTCTCTCCCCTTGCTCTCTCACCCTCACAATCCCCACTCTCCTTCTTGCTCTCTCTCACCCCCACTCTCCCTTCTTGCTCTCTCTCACCCCCACTCTCCCTTCTTGCTCTCTCTCACCCCCACTCTCCCTTCTTTCTCTCTCTCATCCACACTCTCCCTCTTGCTCTCTCTCATCCTCACTCTCCTTGCTCTCTCTCACCCCCACTATCCTTTTTGCTCTCTCACCTACACTCTCCTTCATGCTCTCTCTCAGCCCCACTATCTTTCTTGTTCTCTCTCATCCCCACTCTCCTTCTTGCTCTCTCTCATCCCCACTCTCCTTCTTGCTCTCTCTCATCCCCACTCTCCTTCTTGCTCTCTCTCATCCCCACTCTCCTTGTTGCTCTCTCTCACCCCCACTCTCCCTCACACTCACTCCCTCTTTCGCACTCTCTCCTTCTTCCCACTCACACACACCCTCTCCCGCACACTCTCACTCATCGTTTCTCCTTCCCTCTCCCTTTGCACACACACACTCTCTCCCTCTCGTTCACACACTCTCACCCTCTCCTTCACACACTCTCTCTCCCTCTCCTTCACACCATCTCCCTCACACACACTCTACTTCTTCTCACTCACACTCTGTACTTCTCCTCACTCACACTATCCCTCTCCCGCACACTCACTCACTCACTCCCCCTCCCCCCAATTTGTACCCACTCATTCTTCTGACTCATACTCCCTCCCCTGGCTCCTCAGCCTCTCATCCCCATTCTCTCCCTCCCTATTTCCCTTATTCACTCTCTCCCTGTCCCTCCCTCCCTCTCCTTTACACACACTCTCCCTCACCCTCCTTCTCTCTCCCTCACACTCCCTTTTTCCCTCTCCCTCCTTCTCTCTCCCTGACACTCCCTTTTCCCCTCTCCCTGACACTCCCTCCTTCCCTCTCCCTGACACTCCCTCCTTCCCTCTCCCTGACACTCCCTCCTTCCCTCTCCCTGACACTCCCTCCTTCCCTCTCCCTGACACTCCCTCCTTCCCTCTCCCTGACACTCCCTCCTTCCCTCTCCCTCACACTCCCTCCTTCCCTCTCCCTCACACTCCCTCCTTCCCTCTCCCTCACACTCATCCCTCCCCCTTACACTCACTAATGTCCCCTCACTTTCAATCATCCTCACTAATTCCTTCCTCCATTATCACTTATAAACTCACTCACCATTTATCAGATAACTCATTCCTTTCCTTATTCCCATTCCTTTATTCACACACCCATTCCTTCTTCTGACACTTCCCACCATCACCCCAGTATTCCTGCTTGTCGTAAAAGGCGACTAATATGGGCTTTCACTTCTCCAGCTGTCCCTTTTTTCATGTTATCTTCTGTGTTTACTGTCCCACTTCTCGATCACTTTTTTTCTCGGGCGCAATATGACCTCGCTGACTGTTGCGGCGCCTAATATCAATCAATCAATCTCCTTTCCTCAAGTCACTAACATTTTCTCTTTATTTGTTTCACACTCTTTCCTTCCTTCTTTTCACACCTCCAAGTCCCTTCCTCTCCTACCCATCACCAGGGCCACGGGGATATCTTGGCAACCCACACACACACACACAGGCAGGCAGAGGCAAACAATACCCTCTCTTGCAGTCCCTAATTAAGCCAGGATAAAAGTGAAGGTGACGGAAATAATAGTGACAACAACGACAACAACAAAAACAACTGCACCAAGAGGCAGTGAAGTACGACTCAGTTTTGGTATGTTTAAGAGGTCAGTACAGTGTTGGTGGTAAATCTGGAGCAACTGATTCTTCCACATTACTCCAAGCAACAGGACACCATTATATTTGCTAATCTGGTCCTGTTTGCTGTTATACTTTGGAGGATTCAAGGCACTCCAGTGTACCAAATGTACCTTTATCGTTCGATAAGTTTTTTTTTTTTTTCAACCATTTAATTTTTAGGTTTTATTACATATATCGTACAGACGCAAAATAAAATTATTCGGCACTGATAATTTTTAACAATGATCACTGTTACAGACGGTGTGAATACGTGGTTAGTTCAGAAAGCCTCGTGTGATGTGTGTGTGTCATAATGTATTGTGATGAAAGGGTGCCGAAATTTTATTTTTTTATGTCCTTTACATTGAAGCTGCGAAATCTGTGCCCAGCCAACCTTAGGGATTTTGTATTTATTATTTTTATACCGATGACACAGAGACAAACACGTGACATAGAGACAAACACATGAATATAGAAAAAGAAGCGAAATTTTGTTATGGCCAGTGTATTGTAGTTACGATGTGTAAATCTGTACCCAGCCAACCATGCGTTGTGTGTGTGTGTGTGTGTGTGTGTGTGTGTGTGTGTGTGTGTGTTTGGTTTAATTTGTAACAATGGAATAGTGACAATCGCGTGAACATACAGAACGAAGCTAAAAAAAAATATTTTTTATCTAATAATAAAATGGAGATAAACGCGTCATAATACATACAGAATGAACCGAATACAATAACCAAGAATACTTTTAATACACAAGTTGTCCCTCTAGACTAAACTAAAGTGTGGCACTGCTGGTAGTACAGTGTTGGTGGTAAATCTGGAACAACTCATTCCTCCAACCTATTCCAACCAACAACAGGTCACCATTATTATCATTAACCTGGTCCTGTTTCCTGGCATACTTTGGAGGAATCAAGGCACTCCAATATACCAATCAAATGTATACTAACCCCTGAATAGATGTGAATGAAAAGAATGTGGAGGAAGGAAAATAAAGCTTGGAGGAAGTAAAAAATAAGGAGGCAATTTGATAACTGAGTGAAAGCCCAGGAGGAAAGAATGATATGAAATAAGAGAGAGAGAGAGAGAGAGAGAGAGAGAGAGAGAGAGAGAGAGAGAGATGGTTGGAGAAGAGGTAGGAGGAAACGATGCTGATATGAAGTACGAATTAAGTGATGGGAGAAGTGTTGTTTGTATGTATATGTGTATGTATGTATGTCCAGTGTATGTGGCCTATGTATTTGATTGTATATGTATGTCTGTATGTATGTGGTGTTTATATGTATATGTGTACATGTGGTGTTTGTATGTGTATTTGTATATGTATACTGTAGGTGTGTATGTAGTATTTGCATGTATATGTGTGTATGTATTTGCTTGTATATGTATGTATGTGGTGTTTGCATGTATTTGTATGTGTATGTATGTATGGATTTGTATGTATGTAGAGGTGTTTGTATATGTATTTATGTATATAAAAATCAGACGATAAAAATACCTGAGTAATAGAGCCTGGGGGAACAAAAGAATAAAAAAGAGGTGACAGACGAAACACGAATTGAATGAGAGAAAATATATAATAGGAGAGAGAGAGAGAGAGAGAGAGAGAGAGAGAGAGAGAGAGAGAGAGAGAGAGAGAGAGAGAGAGAGGATAGTGACGAAAGTGACGAGGGAGGAACGACAACCGTGGAGGAAAATATGTGAGTGAATAAAAATGTGGACATGAAGGAGGAAGGAAAAAATGAGGAGAGGGAGTTGTCAGAGTGAAGGTAATGAGAAGAGAATGGAAGAGAAAGGGGAAGAAGAAGAAAAATGAGAGAAAGAGAGAGATGGAGAGAGAAGGGCAATGAGAAAATAGAAAAGACAGACATACAGACAGACATAAATGGCTGAAGAAGGGGGAGGAGGATGGAGAGATGAAAAAGGGAGATGGGGAAAAGAGAGGAGATGAGGGGAAGGAGGATGTGAAATAAGGTAGATGAAAGAGAATGAAGATGAAAAAGACAGAATGAGGAGAAGAGAAATGAGAAGAAGTGTGGAGAAAGACATACAGGTGACCAGTAAAGGAGGAAAGGGAGAAAACACTGACAAGAGAAACGAAAGAGGAGAAGGAGGAGGAAGAAGAGCAACCGGAAATAAAAAATAATGATAGGAAAGGAGGAGAGAATTGAAGCAGCTGAAGAGAAAAATAATGGAGAGAAATACCATTGTTGAGTTAATGAAAGATGTGACTGAGGGAAAATTGATAACAATGGAGGGTGAGTGATAGAGACAGAATACTAGAGAAATGAAATATGATATTTAAAATACGAGAAAATTGACGATAAGGGCAGACGAGGGAGGAGGAGGAAGAATTAATGTGAAATGTAATAAGAACACTTGAGATGAAGAGAGTGGAGTTGAATGACAAATACAAGAAAAATATGAATTAAAGTAACACTTGCATCAATGAAAGATAGAGTGGCGAAGACTTACTGGTGCAGGGAAGGAAGTACAGTGTTGGTAAATCTGGAGCAACTGATTCCTCCAAACAATTCCAAGGAACAGGACACCAGTATATTTGTTAATCTGGTCCTGTTCCCTGGCTTACTTTGGAGGAATCAAGGCACTCTACTAAACCAAAAGTATACTATCTCCTTAACTTTGGCTGCAATCGAGTATCAGCTGATGAAAGGTATACACAGGTAGGCTACACCTTCAATACTATTATTAATACATACCGACGAAAACAAGGACAGACAGACATGCATATATAGAATACCATATGTAATATATGTTTAATATACCATATGTAATATATGTAAGATATATCATATGTATAATATATCATACGTAAATAGGCCCTGCTATTGAACAGAAATGCCTTAATAATTTCGAACAACAATTGACACAAATTCCAACGTAGAGTACAGTAATGACTTGCCTGTGTTACTCGTTCTGTTGACTGCAACACACGACAACACTTTTTTAATTACGAGGATAAAACACACTGTTAAATTGTAGGGCTACTGAATCCTCCAAACTATGTCACGAAACAGTGCCCATATTAGTAACATTGTTTGTGGGTAACTTGTTTCCTGACAGTGTTTGTAGGAGAAATCAATAGCCCCCCATTTTACCAAAAAGAAAAGGTTCTTCCCTTAAAATAAAGTAAAGAGGAAATGTGTGGGTCATCTCCTGTGTTATTATGAAGGAAAACGTGTGGGTCATCTCCAGTGTTATTAAGAGGGAAGGTAACACGTGTGGGTCCTGGTCACCTACAGTGTTATTATGAAGGAAGGCAACACGTGTGGGTCCTGGTCATCTACAGTGTTATTATGAAGGAAGGTAACCCGTGTGGGTCCTGGTCATCTATAGTGTTATTATGAAGGAAGGCAACACGTGTGGGTCCTGGTCATCTACAGTGTTATTATGAAGGAAGGTAACACCTGTGGGTCCTGGTCACCTACAGTGTTATTATGAAGGAAGGCAACACGTGTGGGTCCTGGTCATCTACAGTGTTATTATGATCCTGGCTGGTTAGGGGCTCTGTGTGTTCACTGTGTTGTTGTCGTTGCTGTATAAGGCAAGAGAAGAGCCAACACAAGCTTTGATCTACCCTAGTTGGTTACCCCTTGAGCAACTCCTTTGTAGTCTCTTGCTTTGAACATTTCCCACGAACCATACAGTCTGTGTCCCTGGAGATAACGGGTGTCTATTGTACACTCCAAGACAACAGGTTAAGAAGAGACTGGAGACTATGGGTCTTGCTTCGTACTAAGAAGGTAGTACAGTGTTAGTGGTAAATCTGGAGCAACTGATTCCTCCAAACTATTACAAGCAACAATAGGCCATTTTTTTTTTT
Source organism: Petrolisthes cinctipes (assembly GCA_033782935.1). NCBI lineage: Eukaryota > Metazoa > Arthropoda > Malacostraca > Decapoda > Porcellanidae > Petrolisthes > Petrolisthes cinctipes. The sequence goes on along the minus strand of JAWQEG010000698.1, from coordinate 431,662 downwards.
TTTTTTTTAATCTGGTCCTGCTATCTGGTATACTTTGGAGGAATCAAGGCGCTCCAATGTACCAAAAGTATACTATTCCCTTAATGTAAACTGACGGCATCCAAGTGAAGTTAAAAGGCTTAACGTATATTCTTGAAAACAGTCCAAACAAGATCATCTTCTCTCAGAGTTATAGATATACTGGTGAGCATAACACTATTATACTCGTATATATTTAGTGTATTGAACTAAGGAAGAGATGTGGGGTTATACAGTACAGTACAGTACTTTCCACTGTTGTTATGGGTGTGTATTTCACTGTTGGTAATGAATCTGTATACAATAAACCCTCCTTCGTACTTACAGGGTCTTCAGACCTACACGGTTAAAAGTTTCCCAGTCAGAAAACGGAAATTTTACTGACAGCTGCCAACTTTTCCATCACCAATTTCTTGTAGACCAATAGGAATTGGCAATTGTAACTATCCAAAGTTGCCACATTCCGCCACACAATGAGTTTTGAGAGTATTCAATGAATAAGGTATAGGCCTAATGCTATATGTGGAAATTTCCTGTATTTCTGTATTCTTGTTAAGATACAAAGTGGTACAATCCTATAACTTTATAAAGATAAAAATATTAAGCAGAAATTATATACGTGTAAAACTGGCGGAGAAAAACCTCAAACTACTTGACTGTACATGCTGTAAGGATAATTCTGCTGACTGATTCAAATATTAGGCAAAAAACATCAACTAGGAAATTTTGGTGTAAGGAAATAAGTGTACTAAATTTTCTAGTTGTTACAAATCCTTGATGTCACAGTGGTGTATAGGAATTCCTGAGACCGACTGTACTGTACTACGTACAGTCGGCAAAAAAAGTATCAACACCACCCTTATGGACAGTGATATGTAGTGTTGGTGTTCCTGATTACATATAAGCCACTCAGACACTTTCAGTATTTTATAATAATGAATTACAAATAGCAATTCACTTATAATTTTTTCCCTAATTAAATATTAAAATTTTCATGAATGGTAATAAAAATTGAGTTTGGTAATGAGGCCAATTTCAAATCTGGCAACCCACCGTGCAAAATTTTTTAATTTCAATGTAAGGGTGGTGTTGATATTTTTTTTGCCGACTGTACATAAAATTACTGGAATTCCTCAACTATACCAATGAACAATAAACAACGTAAATTAATAAACTTCACTTGGCTTTCAGTTTACGAGCCTGTGAAGCTTATATTTCCATGCCATACTTCATGACTTGGCAAATGTGGCGACAGAACATTTGCCGCCGGCTGTACGAGCGATGGTACTAAACTGAGGCAGCTGTCATTATTTCATTATTATTGAAAGTTTATACATTAATGTGTGGTGTGTGTTTTGTTTTTTGAGAGATATATCTAATGAACTCTCTCTCTCTCTCTCTCTCTCTCTCTCTCTCTCTCTCTCTCTCTCTCTCTCTCTCTCTCTCTCTCTCTCTCTCCTCTCTCTCTCTCTCTCTCTCTCTCTCCTCATTATATTTTTATCTAGACTTTTACCCACCTTCCACTGCAGGAATTAATCGTCATCAACTTTCTTCATGACTCATTGTACCATTCACAAATTCAATTAGTATTTTTTCTTTTCTTCCAGGTCAGTGATTCAGACCACACATTACCACACCGTCAACGAGTAAGGCACAGGGTAAGATTAGAATTATATATTATACGATTGTAGATAATATTGTGTGTTTTGTATTGAGATCTTATTTAAGAGGATGGTATAATTATACAGTGTTGTTGATATATCTAAAACAACTTATTCCTCCTCCAAACTATTCCAAGCAACAGACCAACATTAATTTTCTTTTTATTTGGTCTTATGTCATGGCATACTTTGGAGGAATCTGTTGCTCCAGATTGACCAACAAAACTGTACTACCCCCTTATAATATAGTAAGGAGAAACACAAAACAGGATGGAGTGTTTGGTGGGGTCGTGTTGGGTGTAGTTATATTTATTTTATTTATTTTTCTATTAATTTATTTGTTTTTTATTATTTATTTTTTCTTAATAATTATTTATTGTTTTATTTATTCATATTCATTTAATCATTTATGTATTTATTTATTTATGTATTTATTTATGTATTAAATATGTATTTATTTACATATTTGTTTATTTATTTTATTGGCAGAGGAAGTCAGAGAGGAGGGACAGAATATATGTTTACACCTCCTCGTCACACCACCTGCCTTTCACTGTGTGGCCTAAAGGGAGAAAGTGTTTGATGGAAGGGTGAGGGAATGCAAGCTGTGGATAGGAAGTGTGTGCCCGTGGTAGGGGAAAAGGGAAGGCTTGTGGTTGTAGAGAGGGGGAGGGTTTGCTTGTTGTGGGCAGGAGAGGGGAAAAGGAGAGGCAGATTGTGGTTGTAGGAAGGGGGAGGGTTTGCTTTTAGAGGAGAGGGAGAGGAAGTGGGGAAGAAGAGGGTTTCCTTGTGGGGGAGAGGAAGTGTGTGTGCTTGTGGTGGTTTGGGTCAGGGAAAGGGTAGGACTTGTGGTAGGCTGGCTAGTCCGAAGGTGAGAAGGAAGACACACAGAGGTGAAGAAGAGATAGTTCGGTAGGGAAAGGGGCGTTTGTGGTAGTAGGGAAGGGGTAGTGGGAGTGTTTGCTTGGGAAGGGGAGAGGAAGAGGCTGCTTGTTGGGTAAGGGAAAGGGGGGAGGGCTGGGTAGGGGAAAGGGAAGGAATTGTGGTTGTTGGGAGGGGGTTGGTGAGAGGTGTGTGTTTGTGGTGGTTTGGGGAGGGAGAGTGAGAGTTCTTTCTAGGGAGGGGTAAGGAAAAGGGATGGAGAAAGGGAGTGGTTGTTGGTGAGAGAGAGTCAATGTTTTTGTGGTTGTTAAGGGGAAGGGAGTGATTGTTAGAAAGGAAAAGTGGGTGGTTGTTAATGAGAGAGAGAGGAGGAAGGGTAGTTGTTTTTAATGAATTCGTGTGAGAGGAAGTGAATATTTCGGTGACTGGTATAAAATATGAGGGAGTACTTGTGTAATGGCTTTATTTTTCGTGTGTTCTTTTGCCTATCGATTACATGTATATATTATATGTCAGTCTGCTTGGATTGTCTAGCGATTACTTACATCATAAGTCTGTATGTCCTCCCTGTAGTGTGATTATATTAACGTGGTTAAAATGTACCGTTTCCCTGGTAAGTATTATAACCTTAGATACACGTTTGGCGAACATTCCAGTGTTTATAAACTGCATATAAGTGCTAAGTTGTGTAATTATTTAATGTTCTGTACATTCCAGTGTTTATAAGTTGCACATAAGTACTTAGTTGTATAAGTTTTTGGCTTCCATTCCAATGTTTATAAGTTGTAAATGAGTACCAAGCTTGATGTGTAATATTTGTGTACATTCCAGTGTTTATAAGTTGTTGATAAGTTCAGTACTTAATTGTGTATTATGTCTTGGATTGCATGATATTTACAGTAAAACCCAAGCAACCAATTATTATGCCAACGAGTCCGGTTTATTTCCCCCCCAAAAAAATGATGAAATACTGAAAAAAAAAAAAAAAAGCCAAGCAACCAGTTAAGCGATCGAGCCCGGTGCATTTCGCCAGATTAGAAATATAAAACTAAAAATATTGTAACACAAGTGCCCTCCCCACCCTGGACAATACAATACAGTATTCCTTGTGCCTCGAAACTGTAATGCCTGGGATTGGTTTGTAATATTCTGTGTCAAGTCGCTGGGTCAAATATAAAGTTTACTATATTACATTTTTCCTCTCATCTACCTTCATTTCTTTCTTTTTTCATGGTGCTTGTTGTCCCTCTTCTCTATGGCCTTCTCCCTCGTCCTACAGGGTCTGTCAGGCCTTGGGTGATCTTCTTTCAACCTCGACTCAATTTAGTTTACATATTGAAGCAAACCTGTCAAGAGTACATGACAACAAAGGGTTAAATATCTGTTTGAGTCACTATTTTTTGTATTAGAACATGTGACTGCAATTGTACCCTTCCCCTCCATCACCAACCAACCTGTAGATCGACACTCTCTCCCTCCTTCCCTCCCTCATTCCTTCCGTCCTTCCCACCCTCCCTCCTTCCGTCCTTCCCACTCTCCCTCCCTCCCCCCTCTCCCTCCCTCCCCCACCCCTTCCCTCACTCACTCACCCACTCACCAACCTCGCACCAAAAAACATACAAAATCCGTCTGTTCGTTCCTCCACAATCAATTCTCACACGTTTTTCTACTCTATGTGGAGTACATTTTTATTTTTCAGATATATACCGGGATTTTCTTGAACGTAACCGTACTGTTTGTAATTATATTTTGTAAACACACACACACACACACACACACATTTACACATTTTCTGTCCTTCCATTCCCTTCACTTAACAATTAATGATTATGATATAGCACCAACTGACTACAAAATCTCCATACAGTTTTTTATCTGAATATTATTTTATTCCAACTTCTTTACATATATTTTTCACTTCGACTGCCATTTATCCCCACTGGAAGAATATTCTGATGGAAATATTGAAGGCCAGTTTCCCCCTCACTTATTTCTTTATCGGGCCAATTCAGTTTTTTTTGTTTTTTTCTCACTCTTTATTTTCTTTCTCATACGTACCACTTTTTCCCTCGTATATTTGTTTCTTTCTCACGTACTATTATTTTTCCTCACGTACTATTTTTTTCCCTCTCACCTATTATTTTTCCCCCTCTCTCACGTACTATTTTTTTCCATCTCACTTTCAATTCTTTTCCTCCGGCACTGAAACTCTGGGTGGCAAATCCGTGAGTGGTACATGTAGCAAGAGTCTCCCCTCCCCTCCCCTCACTGACACCTCTGCTACCCTTCCCTCACTCCCCACCACTCCCTCACACCTCCCCTTCCCTCTCACACCTCTCCTCCCCTCTCACACCTTCCCTCCCCTCTCACACCTCCCCTCCCCTCCCCTCTCACACCTCCCCTCCCCTCTCACACCTCCCCTCCCCTCCCCTCTCACACCTCCCCGTTCCCTCCGTCACAACTCCCCTTCCCTCTCACACCTCCTCCCTCTCTGTGTATGTATGTATCTCTCAGTCTCTATGTATGTATGTATGTATACCTACGTTCACAGGAGGGGAATTATGTTTCGTAAACCGTGGTCATGCCTCTCTCTCTCTCTCTCTCTCTCTCTCTCTCTCTCTCTCTCTCTCTCTCTCTCTCTCTCTCTCTCTTATAATGCTGTGTACTATCCTCATTATAAAACACAGATGACAATAAAACACGTGAACCAACAATGAATGTGTTTATACTGTACCATGTGACGTCCAGGCTTGATGACGTGTGACAAAGATGTTAATGTGAAGTGTGAATTAAAAAGTGTTGGTGAGATGACGTGAGTGTGGAGGGGTTAGGATGGATTGGTTACAGTGAATAGGTTAGGTTAGATTGGGGTGGGTTAGGTTAGGTTACGTTAGTTTATGTTAGGTAGGGTTAGGTTGAGTTACGTTAGGTTACAGTAGAGTGGATAGGTTGGGTTGGGTTAAGGGTTGGGTTAGGTTGGATTAGGTTAAGGTTAGGTTGGATTAGAGTGGATAAGTTAGGTTGGGTTAGGTTAGAGTTGATAGGTTAGGTTGGGATAGGTTAGGTTTGGTTGGGTTAGGTTAGGTTTGGTTGGGTTAGGTTAGGTTTGGTTGGGTTAGGTTAGGTTTGGTTAGGTTAGGTTAGGTTTGGTTAGGTTAGGTTAGGTTAGGGTGGAATAGACTGGGTTAGGTTAGGGTGGAATAGATTAGGCTAGGATTGGTCAGGTTGGGTTGGGTTGGGTTAGGTTAGGTTAGGTTAGGTTAGGTTAAGGGGAGATTCTTTTGTTGGTGAATTGGAAGGTCTCTGATTCCTCATAACTATGCCAGGACACGGATCTCCCTTTGGTAGCACTGTTTCGTGGCATAGTTGTTTCGTGGCATAGTTAAGAGGAGTCAGTAGCCTTCCACTTCACCAACAAAAGAATCTCTCCTTAAACGGGTAATATACACACTTTTGGTACACATTAAAGGGCCTTGATTCCTCCAAAGTATGCCAGGAAACGGGATAAGATTAACAAAAAAATCAATGGTGGGCTGTTGTTTGGAATAGTTTGGAGGAGGTATCAGTTGCTCCAGATTTACCAACACTCTCTTATTGCTGGCATTTCTGGAGCAACTGATGACTTCACACGACTCCAGGAAACATGATGCTTTTTTTTTTTTTTCATGGGTTGGAGGAATCTGTAGTCTCCAGTAGAGTTAAATAAATGTGTGGTATTCCCTTAACCTTGACACACTCTTCACTGTTAACTCATCTGTTCTGCTTCCCCTCTCTCTCTCTCTCGCTCTCTCTCTCTCTCTCTCTCTCTCTCTCTCTCTCTCTCTCCTGTAACTTGTGCATATTTGTTAGTATGAATTTGTGTGATTCTCTATATATTGTTTAGGATCTGAAATACATAGTGACGTGAATTGATTCTAATATTATATTCAAGAGTCTATCAATTTCTGTGAACATTGTCAGGCACAAGAGGAGTCAACATTTATGTCACACCTCTGGCATTCTCATAGTGTACCATCAGATAGGAGAAGCAACCCGATTTTATTGTGTATTATTTTAGTTATATGTGTGTGTGTGGGTGTGAATAGAATGGAAGAGAATAGAATAGAGTTTAGTGGTGCGTGTGTGTGTGTGTGTGAGTTTGACGTCTGCATGCTTGCTTGTGTGTGTGTTTGACATCTGCATGCTTGCGTGTGTGTGTGTGTGTGTTTAGGAACCACTGCAGGAACCAACTCTCTACACACAAACATGAGCCAGGAAATCCCTACTCACGCTGGCTGTCAAGTCTGGTTTGGTATAGGAGTGTGTTAGACGTGTGGGGCTACATGTTGAAAAGAGAAAAGATGTATACAAAAGCTGAGTTGGTATAGTGGAAGAATAAGTAGGAGGAAGGGTGTTGTTGTTATTAGTGAGAGAAAAATGAGTTAAAGGGAGATTCTCTTCTTGGTAAATTGGAGGGCTACTGATTCCTCCTAACTATGTCAGGAAACAGAAGGCCTTAATGTTACTACTAGGGGATTTGTTTCGTGGTATAAGTTGGAGGACTCAGAAACCTTCCAATTCACCAACAAGAGAATCTTCCCTCAAGGTTTAACTTGATGTGTGTGAGAGGAAGTTGGAAAGATACAGTGGAGTGAGAGGTGGCGTAATGGAGGGATAGGTAAAATAGGGAGATGAAGACAGTGATAATGGGATAGATTAGGCTAAATGGATAGGTGAGGGCAGGATAGATAAAATAGGTAGGTGAAGGCAGAAATTAAGAGATAGGTAAAACAAGTAAGTGAAGACAGTGATAGTGGGATAGATAAAATAGGTACAGGTAGGTGAAGACAGTGATGGAGAGATAGGTAAAATGGGTAATGGATAAATGAAATGGGTATGTGAAAACAAAAAAGATAGGTAAATGGATAGATAAAATGTGAAATAAATGTAACGACAGTAAAGGGGATAGGTAAAGTAGGTAGGTAAAGGATAGGAAAATTGGATTGGTGAAAGCAGGAATAGAAGGATAGGCAAAATATGTAGGTAAAGGCAAGAAAAGGATAAGTAGAATAGGTAGGTAAAGGCAGTTATAGAGGGATAGATAAAATTGGTATATAGGTAGGTAAAATATGTAATTGAAGGTAGTAATTGAAAAATAGAGGGATAATATAATAAGTTAAGAAAGTATATGGATAGTTAAAAAAATAGATAAAGGTAAGAAAAGGATAGGTCGACTAGGAAGGTAAAGGCAGTTATAGAGGGATACATAAAATGGTAAATGGATAGGTAAAATATGTAACTGAAGGCAGCAATAGAGAAATAGGAGGATAATGAATTAGCTAAAATAGATAGGTAAAGATAAGAAAAGGACATAAAATAGGTAGGTAAAGACAGGAATATAAAGACATAGAATGGGTAGGTAAAGGCAGGAATAAAAGGATAGGTAAAATATGTAGGTAAAGACAGGAAAAGGATAGGTAGAATAGGTAGGTAAAGTCAGGAAAAGGATAGAGAGAATGGTTAGATAAAGACATGAATAAAAGGATAGGTAGAAAGGGTTGGTAAAGCCAGGAAAAAAAGTATAGGTAACATACAGTAGGTAAGTAAAGTCCGGAATAAAAGGTTAGATAGAATATGTAAATGAAAATGTTATGTGAGTAAGGAGTGAGGGTAGTGTATGTGATGTGGTCTAGTGCAGGATATTGGACAGACAAGACTACCTGTGTTGTATGTATAATGTGTGTTTGGACCGTAGCCTATGTAACAATATCCATGATGGTGTTGACAATGGTGTGGTACTGCTACCATGGATCTGTAGTGTGTGTGTCTAGGGAGTCATCGTATGTAACAATATCCATGGTGGTGTTGACGATGGTGTGGTACTGCTACGATGGATCTGTAGTGTGTGTGTCTAGGGAGTCATCGTATGTAACAATATCCATGGTGGTGTTGACGATGGTGTGGTACTGCTACCATGGATCTGTAGTGTGTGTGTCTAGGGAGTCATCGTATGTAACAATATCCATGGTGGTGTTGACTATGGTGTGGTACTGCTACGATGGATCTGTATTGGGTCTAGGGAGTCATCGTACCGGTAACATGCCATAGTCAACACCATCAATGTTCGTGCATAAGGCCCTTCGTGTTAGAGTTGTGAGAATGAGTTTTTTTAGAGTTGTGAGAATGAGTGTTTGAGTTAGTGGTCTAATTTGTATTTCTGTAAAATTAGTGTGTATATATTTCCAAGGACGTGTTTTATTCTTCATTTCTGCTTAACTTAGCGAAAATGTAGAGGCTCCCTCATTTGATATCTTGGCTTTTTCGGTAAATATAATGCATTCCAATATAAATTACACTAAAATTGTACATAACTGAATACTTATCAGCAACTTATAAACACTGGATTATACCCGGAACATATAGACTATAATTATAAGGTCACATTACTTGGAAGAGAGTCTGTGTATTTTGGCCACGAGAAGCATAACACAGTACAGTATATAGTGAAGGTGCTAAAGAATAGAAGACGTATAAATACGTATAGTAGGCAGCAAATATTTGTTTCACTCCTTTAGTGTGCAACATGAGTTTAATGATGTTGTTACCATAAGTGATGAAAATTGACAGGTATACAGAGTGAACATTAAGGCCTTCCCTGATGCTGTGAAAACGAGTACTAGGTATCGATTACCTTCCCCGGGCAACAAATGGATCACATATTGTAGTTCATGAATAACGTGAATAATAATTCTGTGTTGAGTGGTTGGTACAGTGTTGGTAATTCTGGTGCAAATGATTCCTCCAAAAATACATATTCAAGGCAATAGGACCCCAAAAATTTGTTAATCAAGTCATGTTTCCTGGTATATTCAACATCATTCACGAAAGGATGCTGAGAAAAGATGATAATGATTCCAATAACTAATATAAAGCTGAGACAAAAAAAAAAAATCATTGGGTCATAGGAGCTGCTGTCCAAGCAAACCGATTCATAAATGGGACTTGTATTTGGGCAATCAATCTAATTATTAATCTGAAAGGAATGAAGAATATGAGACAATGTATACGAAAACAATATTAACAATACAAATAATCTATGAATGCGATGTTCTGACTTAAATCTAAAAGGAATGAATTGTATACATGAGACAATGAATACGAAACGAATAATAACAATAATTATTATCTAGGAATGTGATGCTGTGACTATAATCTGAGAGGAACGAATCGTATGAGACTATGTACAGTATATGAAAAGAATAATATAGATAACTATAAATTATATATAAATGCATTGATGTGACAATAATCTGAAAGAAATTAATCGTATGAGACAACGTAGGATATATATGAATAGAATAATAACCATAACTAATATATATCTATGAATGTGATGCTGTGACCCAAATCTAAAACTATACTCGTTGTCATCACGGTGCCGTCACATCTGTGGCCTAAAACATCACATCTGAGAAGTGGGACTATCACAACTGGAGTAAAGTTTTGGTCTGCGAGGCACTGTGACTCATGACATAACTTGTTGTGCTGAGTGCAATGTCTGGTGAGTGCCTTCAGTCGTTCGTTTATATTTGCAAGCAACCCGGATTTCAAGTGCATATTTAGGCTACATATTCCCAGTGTATAATATTTTACATATTTTGAGTGCATATATAGGATACATAGTTCAGGTGTATTTCATGTATATATTTCGAGTGTATATTACAGAATTTTACATAGTCGAGTGTATCTTTGCATATTTCGAGTGCATAGTACTTTGCAGAATTGGAGTGTATATTATTTACATTAAGTCATACATTGTCTTGTTGGTACTAAGAAGAATGTGTTTATCACTATTACAGTCCCTTTGTCATCCCCAAACTGGCACCCCTCCTGCCTCCCCCCGCAGTGACGTCAGCTGTGGGGGTGGTGGGGTCAGGAAGGTTCACACCAATATTGCGAACCAACTTATCATTCGCATGTACAGTCACGTGCCATAATATGTATCCAGCCAGGTCTGCTTCGAATAGCCTGGGATAGTTTGGAAGAATCAGTAGCCATCCAATATACCAAAAAAGATTCTCCCCTCAAGATTATTAATTAATTTATAAATTTATGTATGTATTTTAATATTAACCTCACTGATTATTGCACTGTAGAATATAACTCTTACATATATCGATTTTCGTTACTCTAATTCCTTCTTCTACTCCTTCCATATCCTTGCCTAACTCTATTTGTGTGTGTGTGTGTGTGTGTGTGTTATAAATACCACACTATGTTTGTTTCAGAGGGTGTGTAAGGGTGAGGGAGTGTATGAACTGGGTCAAACGAGGAATTCCATCACTACAACACAGACGAACTTTCACTTCCTGTCTATGTGTTTGTGTCTCTCCTCAGACTCCACCACCATTACCACCACTAATTCGGCTCTCTTCTGTATCACTAACACCACCACCACCGCCTCTATCACCATCTCCACTAACACCACCATCTCCACCCCCATCACCTTTACCACCACCACTAACACCACAATCTCTACTATCACCAACACTCCCTCCCCACCACCACCACAACCACCACCACCACCACCACCACCTTCATCACCACTACCACTACCACTACCACAACTCCCATCACCAACCTACCTCTATATTCATTCACTACCACCATCACCATTCCATTCCACCTTCACCAACCCACACCTTTAACCTCACTGTCATTACGTAACAACAAGAAATTAATACAAGATTACTGTTAACTAAGAAATGTATGAAGGAAAATATAACAAATGTCCACATAAATCTTACTTGAAGAAAAGAAACTAAACGTGTAAGGAACGATAGAAGAAGATTAAAATGACAGTCCCTTTCAATAGATTATAATGAAAGAAGCTATATGTGTTTGGCAAAAAGATAAGAAAGATGTGTTCCATGATACACACACACACACACACACACACACACATATACATATATATACACACACACATATATATATATATATATATATATATATATATATATATATATATATATATATATATATATATATATATATATATATATATATATATATATATATATATATATATATATATATATATATTGTTACGTGTGTCTGAATTATTATCATTGATTTATAAGTGTTGCTATCTATTTTTGACAGTGACTGTGGATGTGGTAGTGAGTGTGGTAGCTGAGGCCCACACCCAGATGTGTTGTGTGCGAATTTAATTCACTTATTATTCCATTTTCTTTAAGTGTTGGTGTCGTAAGGTCGGGTATGTCATAACCAGCTATGTTCTCTAGATTCGTACGCTTTCTCTCGCCTTCTCTCGCAAGTGGCGTGATGAGTGTCCGTTTTCATTACTTGGGACTTCCCATAGTTTCTTGGGAGGGAACGTATGAGTATAGTGTGTTTAAGTCTGTCTTAACGAACAGGTTTTGGAGACGCTCCTAACTCTGTTGAAAACCGGCACGCTTTTCTTTGTCGAGCCGAGAGTATATAAGGACGAGGCTTAGGCCTTGTTACTTCCCCTCAGAACTATGAATGCTAAGGCTGTTGTGAAAGCATTGTTAGGATTTTGTACTAAGTTTGGGTTACCTAATGAGATACAGTCTGATAGGGGTTCTAATATTTTGTCTAACCTGTTCCAGCAGACTTTGGAAGAGTTGGGAGTTAAACATGTTAGAAGCAGTGCTTACCATCCAGAGTCCCAGGGTGCCTTGGAGAGATACCACCAGACCCTGAAGAATATGATGCGGAAATACTGCTTGGAACACACCAAGGATTGGGACAAGGGTGTTCCTTTCCTACTGTTTGCAACGAGGGAAGTACCACAGGAGAGCCTGGGTTTCTCTCCGAATGAGCTTGTCTTCGCACACCATGTCAGAGGTCCTTTGAGCATCGTCAAGGAGGCATAGAGTAGTGACGTCGACACCAGCAAGAACCTTCTACAATACGTCCTGGAGTTCAAGACCCGTCTGTGTGACACTAGGGAAGAGGCGAAGAAGAACCTCGAGGAAGCCCAAGGGAAAATGAAACAGTGGTATGATCGGAAGGCCAGATGGAGGGAGTTCCAAGTTGGTGATGAAGTGTTGGTGCTACTGCCACTTCAAGGTCAACCCCTGGCTGCCAAGTTTCAAGGTCCGTACGTGGTAGAGAAGAGGCTGGGTGAGACTGACTATGTTGTGAAGACGCCCGACCGGCGGAGGTCTCATCAGTTGTGCCATGTGAATATGTTAAAGCCGTACTACCGCCCTTTGAAGACTCCATTGATGACACAGCATGTTGTGGCTGTGGTTGTGGAAGATGATGATGATGTGGCGGAGGTAACTTGTGAATTTCAAGAGAGTAATTGGATGGACAATGAGGAAACAGAGACTACTCTACGGGACAAGGTGTCGCATTTACCTCCCGAGCAAGTGACGCAGCTGTGGAAGTTGATGTCAACCTACGGCAAGGTGTTCGCCAGTGTTCCTGGGAGGACTGACTGGACTCAACACGACGTGGACGTGGGCGTGGCTACGCCAGTTAAGCTGCCACCCTACCGAGTCAGTCCACGCCATATTGAAGTGCTGCGGAAGGAGCTGAGGTATATGTTGGACCACCACTTGATAGCACCGTGTGCAAGTGCTTGGAGTTCCCCTGTGACATTGCAGTCTAAGCCTGATGGTTCTGCTAGGTTCTGCATCGACTACAGGAGAGTGAACGCCTTGACAAAGACTGACACGTACCCGTTGCCACGCCTAGAGGACTGCATTGACCATGTGGGATCCTCTAGTTTTATTACCAAGATCGACCTAGAGCAGGGATTTTGGCAAGTACCTCTGACAGACTGAGCAAAGCAGATCTCATGCTTTGTGGCCGATGGGCAAACATACCAGTGTAACGTGATGCCGTACGGTATGAAGAATGCACCAGCCACCTTCCAACGGCTCATGAATGATGTGACTGGGGGTATTAAGAATTGTGTTGTGTACATTGACGACATCGTGGTCTACACTGACACCTGGGACCACCACCTCCAAGTGCTGCAGCAGTTACTGTCCCGCCTACAGGATGCCAACTTAGTCGTCAACGTCAAGAAGTGCGACTTTGTGTGTGCCCGTGTGCAATACCTAGGGTATGTGGTAGGACATGAACTGGTCTGCCCGCCTAGCTCGAAGGTGGAGGCCATACAAGGTTTCAAGAGGCCTCAGAACAGACGGGAACTCAGACGCTTCTTGGGATGTATCGGGTACTACAGGCGATTCTTGAAAAATTTCGCGACTGTAGTGGCACCCTTGACTGAGTTGCTTAGAAAAGAGGTTAAGTATGAATGGACAAACGAGTGCGAGGAAGGTTTTGAAAGTGCCAAGGACATACTCGTCCACTATCCCGTGATGACCGCACCCAAGTTTGACAAACCATTCACACTAGCAGTGGACGCTAGCAATGTAGGAGCAGGAGCTGTGTTGATGCAGGAGGACGAGCAAGGGGTGGAGCATCCTGTTTCTTATTTCAGTAAAAAGTTCTCTACCAGTCAGAAGAACTACTCAGTTATAGAGAAGGAACTCCTAGCCCTGATCCTCGCCCTGCAACACTTTGCTGTGTATGTACCTGCATTTGGACCAATACTTAGGGTGTACACTGACTACCACCCTCTGAAGTATTTGAACAGTTTGGGGGCCAAGAACCAAAGGCTTACCCGTTGGAGTTTGTTCCTCCAACAGTATCACCTAGATGTACGTCATATAAGAGGTGTTGATAATGTGATAGCCGATTGTCTATCTAGAAGTTAAATGTTTTGTTTTTGATTTTTGCATGTTGTACATAACTTTTATAAACCCAAGAACGAATTTTCCAGAGGAAAACTCTTTCTTTGATGGGGGCGTGTTACGTGTGTCTGAATTATTATCATTGATTTATAAGTGTTGCTATCTATTTTTGACAGTGACTGTGGATGTGGTAGTGAGTGTGGTAGCTGAGGCCCACACCCGGATGTGTTGTGTGCGAATTTAATTCACTTATTATTCCATTTTCTTTAAGTGTTGGTGTCGTAAGGTCGGGTATGTCATAACCAGCTATGTTCTCTAGATTCGTACGCTTTCTCTCGCCTTCTCTCGCAAGTGGCGTGATGAGTGTCCGTTTTCATTACTTGGGACTTCCCATAGTTTCTTGGGAGGGAACGTATGAGTATAGTGTGTTTAAGTCTGTCTTAACGAACAGGTTTTGGAGACGCTCCTAACTCTGTTGAAAACCGGCACGCTTTTCTTTGTCGAGCCGAGAGTATATAAGGACGAGGCTTAGGCCTTGTTACTTCAGATATCTTTGGGAACTGGGACAGCGAGCCTGTTTGTGTTTTGTAAGTGATTGAGTGTGGTGAGATTCGGGAGGAGACACGCAGACGTATATTTGTTAAGTATAATTGTTTTACTTCTATTTTCTTCTCACAGTAACTTAGGGGTCACTCTCGTATTATTATTACTATTATTATTATATATTTGGGTATTGATATTTTATTATTATATTATTACATGTGTGTGATGCAATTGATGTTTATTTACCATATATGCCAGTGAAGTGCTAAGATTATTGATAGACTAATTCTGTGCTTACGTGTGTGCCTAGAGCCTTGTGTATTGAAGTGATGGCACCGTGGTAGTGAGTTGTTGTGTGGTTATTGCAAGTGTATTATATATTATGGGAATTCTGTCTCACGTTCTGTCATAGTTGGGAATCCTGATTTCATTTAATAATTCTTTCTGTGTTACTTGTATGTCTTTGTGTT
The DNA here is from genome assembly GCA_033782935.1 of Petrolisthes cinctipes. Taxonomy (NCBI): domain Eukaryota; kingdom Metazoa; phylum Arthropoda; class Malacostraca; order Decapoda; family Porcellanidae; genus Petrolisthes; species Petrolisthes cinctipes. The sequence continues at coordinate 416,350 of JAWQEG010000698.1, read as the reverse complement.
AGTTCATATTGTCATTATATATTATAGAAAATCTGAGTAGTTTCTCTATCATCATTTATTCTTTATAACCGAATCTGGGTATATGTATGGACGGTCTCTTTAGGGTTGAATTAGCATTCTTTCACATAGGCTGGGTTTGTACTTTTACTTATTCTTCATAACTTTGATAGTCAGATACCTGCCACCCAGTGCTACTTTATTCTGTTGACAGCTAACTTTGGAGTAAGTCTAGTCTAGTGACTAGTACTGTACTGTATCTCTACCCTCCGTCCGTAACAATATAAACGTGACTAAAAAGCTTACAAAAACTAATTTTTCGTGACAATACTGAAATGGTTTTGGCGACCCTTCTGACCTTAGCCACTCCCTTTCAATTCAAGTATTCTTCCTTTCCTTCTCATTCCTTCAAGTTTGCTGTCCCACCTCTCTATCACCTTTTCCATGACACTCTTTTCGTCCTATTGCCTTCGTGTTTGCTGTCCCACCTCTCTATCACCTTCTCCCTGTCCCTACTTTCCTCCTATTGCCTTCGTGTTTGCTGTCTCTTCTCTCTATCACCTTCTTTTTCCTACAGGATCTTCCAGTCCTAAGGCGGTCTTCTTTCATCCTCAAAAATATTCTCTGACAGGAAGAATATATGCATGAGGGGAGAAATGGGGAGAAAGTAATGGAGAATACATGTCAGGAGAAATAGGAGAAATGAAACAATTAAATACATAACAGGAAAAATGGAGGAGGAAATGCAATAGAATAAATTACAGGAGAAGTGGAGGGAAAAAATAGAATAAATAACAGGAGAAAGTAATAGAATAAATAACAGGAGAAATGGAGGGTGAAGAGTAAAAGAATTCATGTGAGGAGGAATGGGAAAGTGAGGAAAGAACAATAAAATACGTAATAAATAATAACACACAGCAATATTTATAGTAACACACAGAACAAAAAGGAAACAATAACACACACAACCAGGAATAAACAAGAAGAAATCAACAATTGCATTCAATAAATTATACCACACAAAAGAAGGAAAGGAAAGGAAAGGATAGAAGACTCATTTGTTAAGGAGAAGGAAGGAAAGAAGGAAAGGATGGAAGATTCATGTGTTAGGGAGAAAGAAGGAAAGGAAACGAAAGGATAGAAGACTCATTTGTTAGGGAAAGGAAGGAAAGGAAAGGCTGGGAAGACTCATGTGTTAGGGAGAAGGAAGGAAGGAAAGGAAAGAGTTGAAGAAAGACGATCCAGCTTTTGCAAAAATTCCCGACCTAAGTTCCCCGGAACCCACAGCCTTTGTGTGGGAGGGGGGAGGGGGGAGGGGGGCTGGGGTGATGGTGGAGGGAGGGAGAGGAAGGGGTGGTGGGGGTATGGAGGGAGAGGAAGGGGGGTGGGGGTATGGAGGGAGGGGAAGGGGGGGTGGGGGTATGGAGGGAGGGGAAGGGGGGTGGGGGTATGGAGGGAGGGGAAGGGAGGGTAGGGGTATGGAGGGAGAACAAGGTCAGGGAAGGAAGGACATTTTACGTCAAAACATTATGCTTTATAATGGGTCTCTCTCTCTCTCTCTCTCTCTCTCTCTCTCCATATATACTGTATATATCTTTCTCTAACACACACACACACTGATCCGCCAATGTGATAAAAATAGAAAACAAATATTTACAATGAAGTGAACACTGTATATAATAATATTAATGATAATAATAATAATAATAATAATAATGATAACAATAATAATAATAATTAACAATAATAATAATTAAAAAAAAAGAAAAAAAAATAATAATGATAATAAAAATAAGTGGTCAAATGAGCTATAAAAGAAGTGTTTTAGAGTGGTGTATAAAGAAGTAAATATACGAGAGAGGAGAGGCAATAACAAGACCAGACCCGGGGTAAGAATAACTCAGCTTGAAGGAGAAGCTGACAACACAAGCTAAATGTTGGCTGGTTGAGTTGAGTTGGTGGTGGGAAATATTAGTGAGTGAAGGTTAGATTAGTTGGATTTGGTTGAGGAAGGTTGGCTTGGGTTTGGTTGGGTTGGGTTGGTGGTGTGAAAAATTAGGTCAGGTTAATGGGAAATGTTAGGCTAGGTTAAGTTAGACTAGGTTAGGTTAGATTGGCTTGTTGGTGGATGGGTGGTGGGAAATATTAGTGAGTGAAGGTTAGATTAGATTAGGTTGGTTAGTTGATTGGGTGGGTGAGTGGATGTTACGAAAAGTTTGGTTAGGTTTAGTTAGGTTGGGTTGGGTTGGATTGGGTTGAGTTTGGGTTAGGACTGGGAATTGTTGGTTGAGTGGGTGGGAACTGGGAAATATTAGGTCAGGTTACGTTAGGTTTGTTTGGTTGATTGGTGATGGAAATGTTAGGTTAGGTTAAGTTTGACTATGTTAGGTTAGATTGGTTGGTTGGTTAGTTGACTGAGTGGGTGGTAGGAAATGTTAGTTTCAGACTATGTTGGTTAGTAAATTCGGTGGGTGGTGGGAAATGTTAGATGTAGTTTGGGTAGGGTAGGATAGGTTAGGTTAGGTGGTTGATTAATTGGGTGGTGGGAAATATTAGATTAGGCTGGATAACAGGTTGGTTTGTTGGTTGATTGTTTGGGTGAATGATGGGAAATGGAGGTTAGGTTAGGTAATGTTTGTTGGGAAATGTTAGTGAGTGAAGATAAAATGTTTCTTAGTTGACAAGTGGTGTGTTGATAAGGACAAAGACTCTGTGGACCGTATGTAAGAACAATGATGGTTGGTGTTGACGATGGTGTAGTAGTAACAGTACAATAGCTCCCTGGACACATTAAAGAGCCATCGTACCGGTACTGTGACATCGTCAACATTACGAATATTCTTGCATAAGGCATAATGTCCCTCCTTTCCTTCTTTGTTCTTAGTGATTGCTGTCCGACCTCTCTATCACCTTCTCTCTGTCCCTCCTTTCCTTCTCTTTCCTTCATGCTTGCTATCCCACCTCACTATCACCTTCTCTCTGTCCCTCCTTTCCTTCATGCTTGCTATCCCACCTCACTATCACCTTATCACCTTCTCCCTGTCCCTCCTTTCCTTCTCTTTCCTACATGCTTGCTGTCGCACTAATCTATCACCTTCTCCCTGTCCTTCCTTTCCTTCCCTTTCCTACATGCTTGCTGTCCCACCTCTATATTACCTTCTCCCTGTCCCTCATTTCCTTCTCTTTCCTTCGTGCTTGCTGTCCCACCTCTATATTACCTTCTCCCTGTCCCTCCTTTCCTTCTCTTTCCTACATGCTTGCTGTCCCTCCTCTATTACCTTCTCCTTCGTCCTAAACCTTTTTCATCCACGAATCAAAATATCTTGTTGTTGGTTAAAAGTACTAAAGTAAATAATGAATGTAATGACACACTTAACACAAACACAACATTACTGTACACTCAACCCATAAAGTATTGGTACGTTGTGGGTCTATTGTCATCATTAGTGATTATACGTCTATAAAGTCTGTTGATGTGGAAGGGTTGGTGGAAGGATGGTGGAACGGTTGATGAATGAGTCAGTGGAAGAGTCAGTGGAAGGGTTGGTGGAAGAGTCAGTGGAAGGGTTGGAGGAAGAGTCAGTGGAAGGGTTGGAGGAAGAGTCAGTGGAAGGGTTAGTGGAAGAGTCGGTGGAAGGGTTAGTGGAAGAGTCAGTGGAAGGGTCAATGGAAGAGTCAGTGGAAGGGTTGGTGGAAGAGTCAGTGGAAGGGTTGGTGGAAGAGTCAGTGGGAGGGTTGGTGGAAGAGTCAGTAGAAAAAAGTTGATGAGCGAGTCAGTGGAAGGGTTAGTGGACGAGTCAGTGGAAGGGTTGGTGGAAGAGTCAGTAGAGAAGTTGATGAACGAGTCAGTGGAAGAGTTGGTGGAAGGGTTGGTGGACGAGTCAGTGGAAGGGTTGATGGAAGGGTTGGTCTGCCTGGATGGACCATCAGTATTCAATCTCATAGTAAGAGTGACGGAACCTGAGATAAAGTTGACAGGTTCATGAATCTTCTTATGAAACACAACACAACACACAACAACACAACACAACACAGTGGCCGACCAACAACACAACACAACACAACACAACACAGTGGCCGACCAATAACACAATACAACACAACACAACACAACACAGTGGCCGACCAACAACACAACACAACACAACACAGTGGCCGACCAACAACACAACACAACACAACACACAACACAGTGGCCGACCAACAACACAACACAACACAACACAGTGGCCGACCAACAACACAACACAACACAACACAGTGGCCGACCAACAACACAACACAACACAACACACAACACAGTGGCCGACCAACAACACAACACAACACAACACAGTGGCCGACCAACAACACAACACAACACAACACAGTGGCCGACCAACAACACAACACAACACAACACACAACACAGTGGCCGACCAACAACACAACACAACACAACACAGTGGCCGACCAACAACACAACACAACACAACACAACACAGTGGCCGACCAACAACACAATACAACACAACACAACACAACACAGTGGCCGACCAATAACACAGTCAGTGTGGAAAAAACCTAACAACCAAAATATAGAAAAATTCATCATCTTTCTTTTAGTATCTGTATGTACTTGTCATTATAATAATCATCATCATCACTATAATTTTCACCATCATTATCATCATCATTTTCATCTTGTCATCATAATCATCATCATATTCCTCCTCATCATCATCTTCATCACCATCATCATTAAGACCCTCCCCCCCCCCACCCCACCCCCCACCATCCCATTCCTCAAGGGGTGAGGGCCTATTTGCCTACGGAAAAATTTACAGAAAAAGTGAAAGAAAAACAAGAGAGATGGATCTCTAGAATGCCAAGTGAAATGGGCCACACTCTCATTCACTCACCCTTTCCAGCCCACACTATTCTCAAATCCCTCCCACACAAATACACACATCCAAAAGAAAGTAGCTTAGTTTTACTTTCGTGAGAGGAGCCATTCCATAAACTGTAATGTTAACGCAGAGATTCTTTTGAGAATATATTTGTGTGCTACTGATTTCTTCAAACTATGCCTCGAAACAGATCCCTCATTAAAGTTACCTTAAGGTCACCTGTATCCAAGCATAGTTTGGAGGAATCACAGACCTTCTAATTCACCAACAAGACAATCTCCTCTTTAAAACCAGATGGACACTCTTAACATAATTATATTCCTCCTTGCTAATCTCTTCCATTCTTGTCTATCAAATCCAAGTTTATTTTGCTTCACCCATTTCTAATCTATGTTTTCCACCACAATCCATCACCATATCCCACCATCATTTCTCAACACAGCAGTCACTTCATCCACTCCTCCGGCGGCATATGACCTTAGCTGTTGTGTCGCCGTAAATCCGATTTATTTTAGTCAAGTTGGGTTAATGTTTGTGTCTGGGGAGTGACTGTTCCACCTCACTGCCTCAGATGGGGAATTATAGATGAAGGGAGGGACTGGGGATGAGAGAGAAAGAGAGAGAGAGAGAGAGAGAGAGAGAGAGAGAGAGAGAGAGAGAGAGAGAGAGAGAGAGAGAGAGAGAGAGTAGGAAGATGGGGAGAGAAAGGAGGATAGGGAGAGAGAGGTAGGAGGAGGAAAGAAGGGAGAGATATAGGAAGATGGAGAGAGAGATAGAGGGATATGGAGAGAAGTAGGAAGATGATAAGAGAAGGAGCAGGATAGGTAAAGAGACAGGAGGATTGTGATAGATAGAGAGACTAGAAGGGAAAAGGGACGAAAGGGAAAGAGAGAGAGAGACAGATAAAGGAACTGCAAGAGAAATGGGAAGAGAAATGAATAAGGAGAACAATAAGGAGAGTGATTAGAAGATGGAGGGACGAGATAAATGAGGAGATAAATAGGAAGAAAACTGAGGAAAGAAAATTGGCGAGAGGTGAGGAACGGAATGGAAAAGGAATGGGGAGTTTTAAAAAGGGACGAAGAGGGATAGGGAGAGAAAGTTGGAGAGAGAAAGAAGATAAATTAAAAAGCAAATAAAATGTAGATAAAAGGACGAGGTGAGAGAGAGAGAGAGATCTGAGTAAGAGGAGTGGACTTGAGTGAGACGATCATTAGTACTGAGGAGGTGTGAGATGAGAGAGAAAGAGAGGGATCTGTACAGAATTACAGTTCACATATACTGTATCTTTTAATAATTATCTGGGCTGAGAATCATAGATGTGGCACCTGTACAGTACAGATGTTGTTTACTGTGAATACTCTGGCCATCCATCATATACATAAATATATTGAGGATTCAAAACAATAATTGATTGATCATATTTACAAAAAACTAGCTAGTAGAAATAGATTCCGACTATGTTGGAAATATTCTGCCCGCTTCTTATATGTATAGTCAAAGATTTAATTTTCTACCTTCCTTCAAATAATATCCTTTCTCCCTTTGACCTAAAGGACAGTACTTGGGTCAAGATAGTCCAGTGGTCAAGTTGTGTTGTATTATTATTAAAAAGAACAATGAAAACTGAAATTTTGTAAAAACATATTTTAATAATTTAATTATTCATACATTATTACTGTCAGTGACCTATTTTTAGTCAAAGGGCAGGTCAAATTTTGTCGGTGATCAAACGTGGCCGAGATAATGGCCTTACCCATCAGTATACTAAATATGAAGGTCCTAGGTCAATTAATTAGGTCACTAGAGCCTTAACAAAAAGACAAACAAACGAACAGACAGGCGTGACCGAAACTATTACCTTACTCGCTAACACAGCTTCTATTCTAAGTGTCATACATACAGCTGTACATTAACACTTTACCATACAGACAAAACTGCTTAGGTGACACATCTATCACTCATATTTATCATTAATAAACATAAAATTTGAACATAATATTATAAAGATGAGTATTTTGGCTAAGGCTAAGTTATCACACACACACACACACACACACACACACACACACACACAGAAAGAGTGAGAGAGAGAGGGAGGGGGGGGGGGGAGGTGAGTGAAAGATGTTAGTGGTGTGAGGATAGGAAGGGAAGAGAGAGCCAGACCATTTGAATAATTTGTGTGTGTGTGTGTGTGTGTGTTGGACCTTTCCACCCAGTGTGACTACCCTTCACCTTTACCCTCAACTCTCTCTCTCTCTCTCTCTCTTTGTGTGTGTGTGTGTGTGTTCCATTTACTTCATCTCCGTCTATCTCTACTTCTTTTCATACACGTCCTCCTCTCTCTCTCTCTCTCTCTCTCTCTCTCTCTCTCTCTCTCTCTCTCTCTCTCTCTCTCTCCTTTATCATTCTTTTCGTCTCCCTGTTCTCTCCCATCCATGCTCCTACTCCCCCACCCACTTCCTCCACCACCAACCCACTTCCTCCGCCACCCACCCACTCACCCACTTCCTCCCCCACCCACCCACCCACTTCCTCCCCCACTTCCTCTCCCACTCACATTCTCTCTCACTCACATTCTCTCCCACTCATCCTCTTTTCATCTCTAAGCACCAAAGTTTGTAAAGAATATTATTATGAAAATTACAAGAGGCAGTCAACACAGTTATGTATTCAGTAATGCCCTCTTATAAAACTTTAAGGGAATGGTAGTATACTTTTGGTACATTGGAGCTCCTTGGTTCTTGCAATGCATGTCAGGAAACAGGACTAAATGAAACAACATAATAGCTGCCTGTTGTTGCTTGGAATAGTTTGGAGGAATCAATTGATCCACATTTACCACCAACACTGTACCACATCCTTCAATACATTTTTCACATCTTTGTGTTATTATCTCACATTATGATTGACTACTATTTCCATTGAGGGTGTAGTACAGTGTTAATGGTATATCAGGAACAATTGATTCCTTCAAACTATTCCAAGCAACAGGTCACCATGTCATTGAAACATAATCTAATGGAGATACAATGGGACCAAAGCTGTTATATCCATTAGATGATCAGTTCTGATAATATCAATATTACGACATATTTTGTAATGAAATCCCACCACGCTTTGCTGTAACTATGTGGCGTCTTTCAGTTAATGAGATCGTATACGCTTGGTGCTATACATTAGAATGCCTTGATTCCTCCAAAGTATGTCAGGAAACAGAACCAATGAATAAATATAATGGTATCCAGTTGCTTGGATTAGTTTGGATGAATCAGTGACTCCAGATATACCTCCTTGATACAAGATACACAATATATGTTTAGCACCCGTTCTTGAAGGGTTGATTTTGTATATATATATATATATATAAAATTTATAAGATACTGCAATATTTTCGTAAGAAGACCAGTGCTAGATTCTAAGCAGTTTTCTGTTCGTGAGTTATTAAGCGAGATTCGAAGATTATTTTGGAGTAATGGTTAGTCAACGGAGAATGTCTTTGTTTCTCCTGTGAATAAGCAATCTACGTGGTATCCTATTACCGTATCTGGGCACATACCTAAATTTATATAAAACTATAGTGACTGTAAGGGGGGCGGACATACATACAGTAGTTTAACCATTCATATTATTATATGTTAATGTATTACACAGTACTGTACAATAAACAATGATTTGTGTATACATATTATCTAGGCATGTATTATTTTGTGTACGTATGTATTCGTGGGTACCTGTGTATATATTATGGATGCCTGTATTCTCAGTGTATATGTGTAGGGAGAGACCAGATAATGAAAAATAATAGAAGTAAGGGTAAATGACTGACTGATAGCACCGTATTAAGGGAGGCAACAGAATAACACCAGTATTTCGTTGTATACAAATTACTTCATAGAATACACTGCACAATTGACTGGTTACATTCACTTTAATTAATTAAGGGGGTTGTATAGTGTTGGTAAAGTTGGAGCAACTGATTCCTCCTCATTATTAAAATCTAATAGACCCCCATTATTTTTGTTCGTCTGGTCCTGTTGCCTGACATACTTTGAAGGAATCAAGACACTCCAGTGAACGGTACCAAAAATGTGATATCCTTTAGATCTTTGTGTATATTAATAACCAAGTGGACCATTAGATATTCTTGATAAAATGTTGACAGTCAAAGTAAGTATAAGGTTACATTTTTTGTAATTGAGAACAATGTTGCTTTCAGTTCAATTCATATTCTTTGTACCACGAGTATACCAAGGTGTTTCACTTTACATAAATATGACCGTTTTGTGTGTGTGTGTGTGTGTGTGTTTAGGTTATGATTGTGGTTGTAGTTGTCGTTGTGGTTATGGAAGTGGTGGTGTGTGTGTGTGTCTGGGGGGCTAAGGTTATGATTGTAGTTATGGTTATGATTGTGGGTATGGTTGTAGTTATGATTGTGGGTATGGTTGTAGTTATGAGTGTGTGTGTGTGTGTGTGTGTGTGTGTGTGTGTAATACCTCTTCTCTTCCTCCTGATAAGCTACGATAAGCTAAACTGATATAAAACCTACTGTGTGTTTTGTGATAAGGAAGGAAAGGCGCTGTAGGTGTTTATTGACTGACTGACTGACTGACTGACTGACTGACTGACTGACTGACTGACTGACTGACTGACTTACTTACTTACTTACTTACTTACTTACTTACTTACTTACTTACTTACTTACTTACTTACTTACTTACTTACTTACTTGTGTTTGTGAGTGAGTGAAAGTGTTAAAAGGTAGATCATCTCAGAAACAGGCATAAGAAATTGACCTACAGAAAGAATACCCTAGCCACAAACACAAACAAACACCCACACATCAAAATAATAGTAGATCATAATTATATACCATACCTCACCCCATCCATCTTACCCACCACCTTTAGTCTCATTAAAACCTACACTGAATTATTGACCTCCGGAATAACATAAAATAGCCACAAAACACGAACACCTACACATGAAAATAATAATAGATTATATATACCATACAACACCCATCCATCTTACCAACCAACTCTCTTCCTCTTTAAAACCTACACTGAACTTTTGACCTCTGGATGAACTTTGACCTCAGTAGCTGTATTCACCCCGATTAGCCCAGGGTAGGGTGTGTTAGAGGGGATGAGTGAGAAGGAGGGAATAATGTTGGGTGGTGTGGGTTGATATGTTAGGCAGTGAGGGTGTAGGGGGAGTAAATAATGGTGAGTGGTGTGGGATGATCTTCCTGTTACAGTATGACACTTTTCACCTACCATTTCTCTCTCTCTCTCTCTCTCTCTCTCTCTCTCTCTCTCTCTCTCAAAGGATGTTAGGGTACATAAAGCAACAGTTTGGATACCGGAACAAGGAGATAGTACTTTGTCAGTACAATTCCCTTGTCCGACCGCACCTGGAGTATGCAGTCCAGTTTTGGAGTCCTTCTTACCGAAAGGATATCGCGAGATTGGAACGAGTGCAAGCCAGGGCAACCAAACTTATACCCTCTCTTAGACACAAGAGCTATAAAGATCGGTTGGTAGAACTCGACCTGTTTTCTTTGGAAACCCGGAGACTGCGTGGTCAGCTTATCGAAGTGTTTAAAATACTACGAGTCTTTGACAATGTAGACTACAGGGACATTTTCCAACTCAGTGAGGGCACAACCAGGAATCATGGCTACAAACTTGAACTGAAGCGATACAACCGTGATCTGTGTGGTAAATTCTTTACATACAGCATCTGCGGTACTTGGAACGCGCTTCCTGCTGATATAGTCAACAGCAACTCTGTGGATCAGTTCAAGTCCAGATTAGACAAAGTCTTAAATCACCGTCTAGGTGTTTAAGCCGTTGTGCGAGTGTTCCTTGATAGTCTCACATGACACATTCGAGGACGGTCGCCTACTTGCGCAACTAAACCCACAGGTACCCTCTTTGTATGGATCGTAAGGTCCCCTAGGGTACTTCTGTTCCTTGTAACTCCTTTTAACTCTCTCTCTCTCTCTCTCTCTCTCTCTCTCTCTCTCTCTCTCTCTCTCTCTCTCTCTCTCTCTCTCTCTCTCTCTCTCTGTGTGTGTGTGTGTGTGTGTGTGTGTGTTATTGTATCGTTTGTGAAGTTTGGATTAATCAGTGATGTATGAATGTTAAATGATGTGTGTGTGTGATGATAATAATATATACGAGAACACAAATTGTGGCCCAAGACAGTTTTATAGGTTCAATGTTCAAGGATAATTATTGACTGTGTGGTATTTGATATAATAATGTACTCTATTCTATTATTATTAATATTATTTTAGTCTTGGCTTGTTCAGTAAATATAATGGAATCCAAGACTAATTAAACACCATATGACTTACAAGGGAATCGGTGCATTTTTGTAAGGATACACACACACACACACACACACACACACACACACACACACACAGAATAGATGTATGGATGGGCAGTGTGTGTACAGAGTTGTGTTGTGATGTTGGTTATTTGTCAAGGTGGTATTTATAGCCTTGCAGCCAGATGTGAGCCCCTGACAGTGTGGCAATGATTAAGGAGAGAACATTTTGACAGTAATTTGCAGCTTTAGTGAATTCTCCAACCCACGTCACAAAACAGATTCCCAATTAGTAACATTGAGGTGATTTGTTTCCTGGGATAGTTTAGAGGAATCAGTAGTACAACAATTTACCAATGAGAGGTTACCACCCTTCCTTAGATAATATGAGTTGGATGTAGCATAAGTTTGAGGTTCGTATATACACATTATATCACTAAAGTCGTGTTCGTTAGTTAACATATCAGGTCAATGTACATTCGGCGTTAAAAGTAGTGTCGTCTCGCTCAACGCTTCTTGAAGGATAACACAAAGGCTTAATCATCATTGAATAAACACACACATTCACCACCAACACAGAGTTACAATATCCAGGGAGCAAATGAATAAATAACCTTCTTTTTGTTTTTCAAGGTACACTCGTGATACGTAATCCCTGACCAGAGACGAACGGCAGGTACCATACATACCCTGCATTCGAACTCAGCCACTATAGGTGTACTGGGTGGGGAAATGAGCAATACCAGGCGATTCAAAGCTTTCTGCTCCTCACACTCTGGTCAGAAATTATGTATCACGAGTGTACCAGACTGTGAAGCTTATACAATTATTTCCATATTGTACAGTTGGTAGAATACGAATTGCGACAAGTTTTGATTGAACGATAATTATAATTAATGTCTATGGTTATTTGTTGGTATAAGAATGTAATACAGAAGGAATTAATTGTACATATCTTATTGTGCTACATACTTATGGTCTCTACAAATAGTTGTGGATGTTAATATAGTTAACGTTCCATCAACATTTGTCGCAATTCACAGTTTTTCTAACTGTACTTCAAAACTTGGCAAATGTGGCAACACGACTTTTGTTGCCGCCGACTGTACACATCACGTGGTTTATTTTGTGGAGTTTTGTTTACTATTCACGAAGCTACAAGGTCTTTCCACCCCAACATAGTCATCTCTCTTACACCCTCGTCAGTTTCCAAGCCTCTTCATTAGTTATTTACACGAAATGATTCCTGCCTTTGTTTTCAATCATTGTAGACCTTCCGTCCTCCGGGTTTGATTGGGAATATTTTGAGGTCCTAAGGAAATTATCTGAAGAAGTGGCAGGCAAGGTTCCTCATCCTCCTACTCCTCAAAAAAAAAAAAAAAAAAAAAAAAAAAAAAAAAAAATAATAATAAGATAATATTACAACCATTTCTCCTTTATAGATAAACAAATGGTGTAAAACACTGCACTCCAATTTGTCGTGATAATGAGCACATATATACACTGCACATAATGATCCCGTGTGAAAGGTGGATGAACTTCAGTATGGTACCGTGGGAATGACAACGTAGTAATATTTACACACGGACACTCTAAATATAACTCGGTGTCACTATTTATATTATAATTATTTCAGGCTACATTTAGTGCTTCAATGACTCGGATTTCAAAGCGTGCTGGAGAGAGAGAGAGAGAGAGAGAGAGAGAGAGAGAGAGAGAGAGAGAGAGAGAGAGATTCCTGGTAGCATATGCAACCTCGTCTCAGCCTGACCAAAAGGCATTAAAAACTTAAAAAGGTGAAAATTTTTGTTCTTTCTTAAAAGTAGTCTCGTTGTCTTTCCCAGCTCATTATACCCATGAATAGATAATTGTAAGAACCTTAACTTAATCTAATCTAACTTAACTTAACCTAGACTAACCCATCCCAACCAAAGCCAACTTAACCCTACCCTACCCTACACAACCCTACCCAACTCAACCCAACTCTACCCCATCCCAACTCTACCCCATCCCAACCAAAGCCAACTTAACTCAACTCTACCCTACTCTACACAATGCCGTACACTACCCTACCATACCCTATACAATACCCAACCCTACCCTACCCGACTTTACCCGACCCCACCCCACACCACCCTGCCCTACCCAACCCTACCTAGCCCTAACTGAGAGTGTGGCCATCAGTGGTATTGAGACGAGTGTGTATACAGAATGGAATTATACCACTCGTTCACACACAACATAAAGGGTTTTGTAATGTAATGTGGAGTGGAGTTCTCATTATTATAATATTCAAACTTAATGATGAGCTTACCTGTAAAAATATTTCATTCATGCTTAACAGTTTTTTAGAACAATATTTTAAACGTTGCTGCAGATGAGTGACCGAGAATATTAAAGGGAGTAATTATTATTATACTTGTGGTGCGGTTGGCCACAGGAATTCTTACACAGGCTATATGGAAAGAAAGGTTATTATTCTGATAGTACTGTTATGAATGGTCTACCAAGTGACTTAGAGATTGCAAAACAACAACTCTTAATATTAATGTTGTATTGCAGTTACGTAGTCTTACATTTCCTTTATGTTGTACATCTCTGAAACTAACAGCGTGTGTACGAATTCTTGTTGCCACTAGTACATTAGACCATCTTTATGTATATTACCATAATGTACACACGATAAAAAAAATATGGGTGCAATTCTCGTGTGAAACATTCTGACACCTTAAAAAGATGGATACTGGAAACTATATATTTTGTTTATTCCCGGGGCATCATGAGCTGTGATGATCATTTACACAACCATCACACCCCTCCTGTATATAGTTTTTTTTTTTTTTATCGTGTGTACATTTGCTACATGAACGACTTACCCTATAATTGACATAATAAAGACCACACAAATAGAATGTTTTTAACCTTTTGATAAAATTACAGTTGGTCCCTCATACCTAACCTAACCTAACATAACATAACCTAACATTTTGACAACATAACAATAGGTGCTTCATATTCAAACTAACCTATAGGTGCTTCATATTCAAACTAACCTATCCTAACCTATTGACAAAATTGCAGTAGATGCTACAAATTATACTTAACCTTACCGAACTTAACCTAACCTTTCGACAACATTACAGTGGATACTTCATATTTTACCTAACCAAACTTAGTCCAACCTTAACCTTTTGACAACATTACAGTCGGTACAGTACTTCATATTCTACCTAACCTAACCTTTTGACAACATTACAGTATAGGTGTTTTATATTACACACGTATAACGCTTTAATTAATAGAAAGAGAACTACAAATGTGGAAGGAAAGTTTCAGTATTGAGACCATTTAATTCACGGCTGTACTGGCCTGGCGATAATGAGCGCTGAACATGAAAAGAACACTCGGATTTTTACGGTATTTGTCCGAAGTGGTAATTAGCTCTTTAAGCACCGCTCTTTTTTTTTTTTGGGGGGGGGGGGGATGGGGGTCAGCTGAAGTTTAGCGTATTTCATGTGATTTGATTTGATGGTAAAAGAAGACCGTCCCAGCCCTGGCTAGCACGAAGGAAAAAGAAGGAAAGGAGAGACAGTTGATTGAGAGGTGGGACAGCAAGCAAGCAAGTACGAAGGAAATTAAAAGGAATGAAATAAATGGAAGGAATAAAAAGAAAAGGAAGATGGGAGAGGGGGAAGGTGATACAGTGGTGGGACAGCAAGCACGAAGAGAATAGAAGGAAAGGTTAGATAATAAAAGAAGAGAAAGGGAGAAGGTGATAGAGAGGTGGGATAGCAAGCACGAAGGAAATAGAATGATAAGAATACAGATACAGAAATGAAAGGGAGAGGGATAAGGTGATAAATATGATAGAGAGGTGGGACAGCAAGCATGAACGAATTAGAAGGAAAAGAGAAACTGGAAAAAATTTGAAAGGGAGTGTGTGAGGCCAAAGGATATTCATCTGAGTGGTAAGAATAGAATTATGCTGGATTCCTAATATGGTGTATATAGGTTCGAATCTTCATAATGGCAGAACCTCTCTTTGGTAAATTGAAGTGCTACTGAATCTTCCAAGGTACTGTATGTCACCATACAAATCCTCTATTCGTAACATTGAGGTGATTTGTTTCTGTGTTAGTTTGGAGGAATCGATAACTCTACAATTTATTAAAAAGAGATTCTTCCCTTCATTAACACATTTTCTCTACCGTAGTCTAACAAACTGTCCCGAGTCACCAGCCAATAATTTAAGAGTTTTTCTGATATTAGAGGAAAAATTGAGTGATTTTTTTCCATCTTTTTTTTTCCAATAGCTGACTGATGGAGAGTGTTTATAATTTCTCTAGCATACCTTTTTTGTCTCTCTTGCTCATTTTAATACTTCGTTGATAAATTATCTATAAATTTTGGTTAAGGAGGAAGTAAGGAGTTGGATAATTTGGAGCAACTGATTTATCCAAACTATCCCAAGCAACAAGCTACAATTATTTTTATAATACTGGTCCTGTTTCCTGGCTAACATGGCATTACACTTGGTGATTGATTTATTATAATATTATGTGAGCAAGACTACAATTACGAAATAATTCCCTCCAGGTACAGGCTTTCAACTCCTCGTGTATTAATCCACCTCCCAAAACCAACTATTTCCTGATATGCTAGTACAGTTTGAACATCACACACAGATAGTAAACCACATTCAGGTGTGTATTATATCTTACAGGTATGTACAGTACACACACACACACACACACACACACACACTACACTACACTACACTAGCATATCAGATACAAAATGTTTGTATCAGGCGTTTATTTGTCTTGGCTACTGTTTGGTTGCGTTTAAGTGTTCTGTCTAAACGAGTTCGATCTCCCATTTTGTTACTTAATTGACTTATCATAACACAATCTTTCCATCCTTTTAGTCACTTCTATTACTCAGTCATTTATATGCCATACTGTTGTCAACTTTTCCTACTATATGTATATTGTATTACTATATCCTTCTCCCTGTACTTGACTTTCTTCATTGATGATTTTACCCATTGTCCCCCACTGTCCAATCATTTATTTATATTTTTATCTCTCTCCCTCGTGTCTCAAAATTTCAACACACACTCTTTTATTCCTTTCACATTGTCTTTGAGCTGCTCTATCCTTGTTTCAGTCTCTCTGTATTTGACTTTTTTCCACGATGAATCTACACAATTTCCCTCACTGTCCCGTCATTCACTACTATTTATTTCTCTCTCTTGTGTATCACATTTCAACAAATAGAAACACACATATTCCTTCAGACCTTAGTGCTTTCACTTTCACTTAAGCTTATTTAACGCATTGACTGCTTCAGATCTTTGTATCTCCACCTCTCTCCATTATTCTCTTTTCTCTTGGTGGGTGGAGGGGGGGGGGAGGATTCTCTCTCTCTCTCTCTCTCTCTCTCTCTCTCTCTCTCTCTCTCTCTCTCTCTCTCTCCCCAATCCTATTCCTAGTTTACATAAACGACATAGACGAAGGCCTCTCATGTATAATATCGAAGTTTGCCGATGACATCAAAATTGCAAATACAGTACTCACTAACGCACAGACTAAAGAAATGCAAGATAATCTCGATAAATTGTCAAATTGGGCGAAAACTTGGCAAATGTCCTTCAATTCAGATAAATGTAAAGTGCTCCACATCGGACATCATAACGTAGCAGCAAACTACTCGTTAAATGGTAAGAAACTTAAAAGCGTGGATCGAGAGACAGACTTAGGGGTAACAGTATCAAGTAACCTAAAACCCAGTCAGCAGTGTACGGAAGTAATTAAGAAAGCAAATAAAACTATCGGCTTTATCGGCAGAGCATTCGAGTATAAAACTAAAGACACAATCCTCACTTTGTATAATTCCTTGGTCTGTCCCTTTATGGAGTATTGTGTTCAAGCCTGGTGCCCATACTACCAGAAAGATATAGCAAAATTGGAACGAGTCCAACGTAGAGTTACTAAAATGATACCAAGTCTGAGAAATAAAACGTACGATGAGCGGCTAAGCGAATTAAATCTATTCCCATTGAGGGATTGGAGGGTGGGGAGAGAGCCTTCTACTTTGCTATCCTTACCTACGACTATCACTGGGGAGTAATTCATTCTCTACCAGTAACCTTCTAATCAGGTCACCTCGTTTGGACCGTAAGGTCTGTTGTGGTCTGTGTTTCTATGTAACTCTATGTAACTATGTAACTCTCTCTCTCTCTCTCTCTCTCTCTCTCTCTCTCTCTCTCTCTCTCTCTCTCCTCTCCTTCAGACCTTAGTGCTTTCACTTTCATTTAAGCTTATTTAACGCACTGACTGCTTCAGATCTTTGTATCTCCACCTCTCTCCTTTATTCTCTTCTCTCTTGGTGGGTGGGGAGGGGAGGATTCTCTCTCTCTCTCTCTCTCTCCTTCAGACCTTAGTGCTTTTTTAGGAGTCATGGTAGTTGAATTGAGTGAAACACCAGCGTGGTAGCACGGATGTATTGTTCGTCCACATAGGTACACAAAAGGTTATACAAAACAGTGTTGGACAGAGTAGACAGAGTCCCAGAGGCCTGCAAACATGACACAGAAATAATATATCAAACCAATACATAGCTACCAAGTAACTGCAGAAATGTTAAACATACAAGTGTTGATTAGGTGATTAAACACTAGGCGAGATTATATGAACACACAACAAGCGCCCACTATTTCATGATACACTCATCACCCCACACGATAGGTTACCATAATACAAAGTTCACTTAACAACATTACATTGAATGATATTCACAATATTTATATAACACAAGAAAAATAATATGTAAACTCACCCAGACACAATAATTATAGTACAAGAGGACACTGCTCCCACGTGTTAACTTGAAGACGTAGTGAGAGTAAGTGACATGAATTCCAGAAACCAACCCAGAAGTAAACTACCACACAAATGACTGAAGCAGTAAACCACCACACAAATGACTGAAGCTTGGTGTGTAAAACATATTACACATACACCATTTCACAACTAATATATGCATTAAAATATATACAAACATATAATTACAAAATATAAGAACCAAAAGAAATATATGCTTAATACTACATTTACATACATTATAACATTTTATAGTGTCACTACACTTTCACTTTCACTTAAGCTTATTTAACGCACTGACTGCTTCAGATCTTTGTATCATCTCCACCTCTCTCCTTTATTCTCTTCTCTCTTCGTGGGTGGGTGGGGGAGGATTCTCTAACGAATCTATTAGACTTTTTAACCCCTCCGGGACGGGCCAAGAATGGAAATACGTACTGTGGTTCTGGGTTCAATACTAATTTTTTACCCTGCCTGTCCGGGTATTTCCCGGAAAATCACTCTACTTCTCTTACTCCCTACGTCTAAACTACAATACTGAACAACTTAAATTTGATTGTGTACTCACCATCAACTCCTCCTCTTTCCATTAAAACCAACCCCAGCTCTCTAGGACACTCCATTGCCGAGAAATCAAGTGAGGAATGGAGGTCACTTTTCCCGTGAGAGCGAGGCTGCGTTCGCTTTGTGAGCGTGGCTGTGACTCAATCTAGCTGGTTGCACCCGCGGAGTGGAGGTTACAGGAGCGGGTGCGCCCGGCAGCGCGGTAGGATGCACCGAATCGAACGAGCCCGTATTTTCTTCACTACGCCCAGCCATTGTCACGGTCAAGCACACACTGATTGAATGTGGGGATGAAAAGGTCTGGTGGTGAAGTATAGCCAGATCAAAAAAAATCCCGACAAATTTGGCGTTTTTCCCCATAAATTACCAAAAGCGGGATTTCCCGCTGCCCGGACTCTGTCGACAGAGCGGGATTTCCCGCTGCCCGGCCTCTGTCGACCGAGCGGGAAATCCCGCTGCCCGGACTCTGGGGGTTAAATGACATTTTCAGTGAATATGATAAGAGTAAAGCAGTAGACATAATTTATCTAGATTTCCAAAAGGCCTTTGACAAAGTTCCCCATAAACGCTTAATATCTAAACTAAAATCACACAGAATCCAAGGCGATACCGTAAGATGGATAGAGAACTGGCTAAGAAACCGAAAACAACGCGTGGTAATAAATGGAAAATCTTCTAGTTGGACAGGCGTTACGAGCTGGGTGCCACAGGGGTCAGTTTTAGGGCCAATCCTATTCTTAGTTTACATAAACGACATAGACGAAGGCCTCTCATGCATAATATCGAATTTTGCCGATGACACTAAAATTGCAAATACAGTACTCACTAACGCACAGACTAAAGAAATGCAAGATAATCTCGATAAATTGTCAAATTGGGCGAAAACTTGGCAAATGTCCTTCAATTCAGATAAATGTAAAGTGCTCCACATCGGACATCATAACGTAGCAGCAAACTACTCGTTAAATGGTAAGCAACTTAAAAGCGTGGATCGAGAGACAGACTTAGGGGTAACAGTATCAAGTAACCTAAAACCCAGTCAGCAGTGTACGGAAGTAATTAAGAAAGCAAATAAAACTATTGGCTTTATCGGCAGAGCATTCGAGTATAAATCTAAAGGCACAATCCTCACTTTGTATAATTCCTTGGTCCGTCCCCTTATGGAGTATTGTGTTCAAGCCTGGTGCCCGTACTACCAGAAAGATATAGCAAAATTGGAACGAGTCCAACGTAGAGTTACTAAAATGATACCAAGTCTGAGAAATAAAACGTATGATGAGCGGCTAAACGAATTAAATCTATTCCCATTGATACAACGTAGACTGAGAGGTGACTTAATCCAGGTATTAAAAATAATCAAAGGCATAGATAATATGGACTGCACCAAGTATTTCACTATTGATCAATCGAACTACACGAGAGGAAACGGCTGCAAAATCATAGGTAAATCTTTTAATTCGCACGAATCAAAGAATTTCTTTTTTAACCGAGTCATCAACTTATGGAATGGGCTTCCCTGTAACGTAATAGACTGTAAAACCGTAGACAGCTTCAAACGTCGCTTAGATAAACACCTTGCGTCTAATCCCCGACTTACAATGTTTACTAATGAATAATTTTTGCCCATTACAGGTGGCAAGTTAGCCAAACTTCACCTACTTTCTATCTTTCCTATAAAATTTCCTTGTGGAGTATTTCTGCCACCCCACAAGGTTCCCATTCCTGACTTTATTTCCTGTACTGCTCAGGCCGGAGGGATTGGAGGGTGGGGAGAGAGCCTTCTACTTTGCTATCCTTACCTACGACTATCACTGGGGAGTAATTCATTCTCTACCAGTAACTTTCTAATCAGGTTACCTCGTTTGTACCGTAAGGTCTGTTGTGGTCTGTGTTTCTATGTAACTCTCTCTCTCTCTCTCTCTCTCTCTCTCTCTCTCTCTCTCTCTCTCTCTCTCTCTCTCTCTCCTGCATTAATTCTTACGTATCTTTATGAAAACGTTAAGTAAATAACGAAAAACTTGATATCGATATTAAATGGTATAATATTATATAGTGCAGTGTTGGTAAATCTGGAGCAACTGATTCCTCCAAACTATTACAAGCAACAGGCCACCATTATTTTTGTTAATCAAGTCCTGTTTCCTGACATACTTTGGAGGAATCATGGTGCTCTAATCAGTCAAATGTACCAATCTTATATTTCACTCATAATAATTGTTGTGGTCTGGGTTGTTGTAAGGCAGTTGTGGTAAAAGTAAACTTGGTTTGCCTCGTCAACATAAGGCTTTATTCAGCAATAAACTTAACCTAGGTGTGCACAGTCAGGAGGCCAATAGCCGAATGAATAACAGAATACAAGATAGCTAATACATTAGTTTCGGAAGAGACTCCGAAGTCTTACAATGAGTTTTAAAGAGATTCATATTACAGGAAATCAAACTACCACATGACTTGTGTCTTTTTTACGACTTATGCTTCTTCAAATGCAATGTGTCTAGGCATCTCGAACGAAATTGGACATGATTTTGGGCCTCCCTCACTGTTTCTCAATTGACAGGTTAGGACATACATACTGTACATACATACAAGTCTATTTTCAATTTGATCTATACAAACTTGAATCCATCTAATTTAAATCACTTTGTAGTTTCTTTCAATGACTATTTCATCATATATTAGGTACAGTCACGTGCAATAGTTGTATATCAATCCTTTAAAAAAAAAATTAAAATACGAAACTAAAGCTGGTGGTGTGTACAAGTTTGATTGGTAAGAATTAATTCAGATGGCTAATTTTCATTCATTTGAGGCAGGACATTTGTTGGTAACTGAACGTACTCACATTCCTTTGTTGTCCCGTTTTCCTCGCTCCCGTATAATGTCCGCTACATATTCATAAAAGCGCGTTTTTTCGTTTTGTGTTGGTTACTCCATGTGCATCGACTTTGGCATCTTCTATAATGTATTTTATATAGATAATTATTATGATCTTAAAGCGTAGATTGTTGTTTTCACCAACACCCATGTCTATTTGTATATTAACCTTTTATGTTCCCAATATAATATATCCATCCAAACCCAACTTTCTTTTTAAAGTTAATCTGTTGAATTCCAAATCAAACGGAAACACACACAACTTGAGACAACTTCTCTGACAACCTTCATCCCTCCAAACCCAAGCACAGAAAATACGAGTCTCTTGTTTTGTAATTACTTTTGTAAAGTATAATCGAATTTTGGATGGTAAATTTTATGAGAATGCATAGATGTTTGTAACCTCATTCTGGTTTTAAAGTTAATTGAAAATTTTTGAATGTTTGTTTGAGTATGCATTTGCATTTATGAAGGTTTGCTTGACTCCCATACTTTCTACAGTTTATGAAAAAAAGTATAACAATTATAAAGTAGAGTGAAGGTGTGTCAGACTCCCCGCCTTTCATTGTACAGTTTTTCAAATGTAAACCAAGTTATGATAATGTATACAGTAGAGGCTATACACTCAGGAAAGGTTATGGTGATAGTGGAGAGGAGGCAGCAGCTTCCCTCACAAATATCAAGGGAGGGAACCTGATATTTGCATTTGGAAAAATAGGGAGAAAAATATGAGGTCAAACGGGGTCGTGTTGTCCACTGTATTAACTAAGGCAGGGGGTCGGTCGGTCAGAGGGAAGGTGGGAATTCTTGGTGGTAAATCTGGAGCAATTAATTCCTCCAAATGATTCCAAGCAACAGGACACCGTTAATTTTTAATAATCTGGTCCTGTTTCTTGGCATACTTTGGAGGAATGAGGGAGCTCTAGTGAAGCATAAGTATATTACCCCCTTAATGAATTGAATGGCAACAAAGTAACACATGTCACTCTATAGTTTTCTTTTCACTTATTTCACGTAATTTTCTTTTTGATTAGACCATTCCCTCTTTATATAATTATCAAATTAGCCAGTTTGGTTAGTCCACGTCAGCGTCACGGAGCATTCTAAGGAATCACAGATACACACACACTCGTATACGTCGCATGCATCGGTCTTTTTAGTCATAAAACCTTGCTTGAGTTATAAATATCTATCTTGCACCGTTTGGCTGGAAATGACCTCCAGTGACCTCACATGGACTCGAAAGTTGAACTTGGTCTCTTTGGTATTAAAACAAATTTGAGTCATAAGAATTTCAAATATGTAAGTTAGGGCCAGGTTGAATAAAAACTGAGAGAGTAGTTGGTGAACAGACAGACAGAGTGACAAACATAAACTGTCCTTTATAGTAGCAAAAATAAAATTTACAGTTCAAACAACAGTTTATAATGTACCAGTGATAGTGTTTGTTAGCTTGTAACATGTCAATTAGCCTACTGCCGATAGCACCATATCATAATAATATTCAATGAGCCTGAGAAAAAGTGGAGCTTGTGTCTATCAAAATATACAAAAAAAAATATATATATAAACAATACAAAATCCAGAAATATGAGCCCATTGTTTGGTATTGTCTGTTGGTATGTGGTGTCAATACTTCAAGGGTTTAGAATCCGTATTCACCCCGAGCTGTTTCCTTTCCTCTGAATTGTCCCTCCTTTCCTTCTTCCTTGGTACTTGTTGTCACTTCTCTCTCTTTCCTCCTTCTCTTATGATTAAAGGTCTTTCTGGCCTAACACAGTTTTTCATTTTCCCCTTTGCTCTCACACACTCCATAAATATGAGTGAATATATTATTTTGTTAACCCTATTTGTTTTGTTAATATTGTTTAATTAACAAAGTACAGTAAAAAAAAAAGTTATTTAACGATTTTCTGTTTATATTTTGATATTATTCTCGAACCCCGAAATGTGTACAGTTGCCTCCACTAGTTCACTATTACTACGAGTAAACAAATACAGTGGTGCCACATTTCGCCAAACTCACCAGACACTGTGCTCGTTACTAATGGAGGCAAGTGTACCTCAACAAATTAAAATATTCTTGTTACTATTGATTTCATTTTGAATATTCAACAAAATTGGTCTTCATCAAATACATGACAACTTTTATACCTCAACCTAATAGTAACATATCACAAATATTATGTTAATTTCAAGCACTAATGACTCAACTCATATAAACATGTTTCCAACAAGTATCTTACGTTATTTTTAATTCGTTTCTCTCGAACAGATTTGCAGGAAAACATTTAGATGTTGAGGCCTTTATATTGAATGACTGTATGAATACAAAATTAATATTAGACAAAGAATAAATTAATGTACTACGAATGTAATAAAAAAATGAAAAAACACGTATAAATGTGAATGAATAAATAGATAAAATATAATAGTAAAGATAGTATATACAGTATGCTGCTTTGTTGTGTTACTTTAAATTAATTAAGGTAGATTGATTCACATTTCTCCTCCTTTCACTCTACTTCTTGGTACATTAAAGCACCTTGATTCCTCCAAACCATGCTAGGAAATAGTTTGAAGGAATCACATGCTCC
This sequence comes from Petrolisthes cinctipes, assembly GCA_033782935.1. Taxonomy (NCBI): domain Eukaryota; kingdom Metazoa; phylum Arthropoda; class Malacostraca; order Decapoda; family Porcellanidae; genus Petrolisthes; species Petrolisthes cinctipes. The sequence goes on along the minus strand of JAWQEG010000698.1, from coordinate 392,206 downwards.
AGATTTATCTCCAACATTGTACTTCCCTCTTAAAAAACACATACACACCTCCAGAAATTGAATTATTAAAGTGAAATGGTGTTCTGTTGCTTGGAATAGTTTGAAGGAATCAGTTGCTCCATAATTACCACCAACACTGTACTACCAACCCCTTTTAAAAACACATGTAGTCATTGAATTATTAAAAGGTAGATTTACACTGGAGGGCATTGACAGTTTTCAAATTCCTGGTTTACATACCGGAGTTGGCCAACACAACTTTTTCCCTGTGCTAACAAGTTAAGGTAAATATTTGCCTTGTAACATTACGCGCTTTCCGAAATTTTGGCATGCATACCTCTCTCTCTCTCTCTCTCTCTCTCTCTCTCTCTCTCTCTCTCTCTCTCTCTCTCTCTCTCTCTGTGTGTGTGTGTGTGTGTGTCACTCTCTCTATCTATCTATCTCTCTCTCTCTCTCTGTGTGTGTGTGTGTCACTCTCTATATCTGTCTATCTTTCTCTCTTTTAGTTTCGCGGATTGTGGACCCCCGTAATGTAGTTAGAAAATTGGAGGTTAGCGAGTCCTTCGAATATTGCCACGAAACACCACCAGTGTTATAGGAGTTTGTTTCATGGCATAGTCAGGAGGAATCGGAAGCCACCAAAACCCATACACGATCACAGTATCCTTAATTAATGCATTGTATCAAAGGAAGGTTTTATATAAACATATCGTTCGTTGCTGGAGTACTTTTATTAATAGTGTGAATACATTACAATCAACGATCAACGTTAATATAGGAAAATTAAAGTTACTTGTATAGTTCAAAAACACAGTCATGAATGTGTGCTTAACATCCTTACTGGTGTTAATACATGCATGAGAGTGGGTGGACATGTGTGTGTGTGTGTGTTATTATAATCGATTTATAATTTGCCATAGTAATAAAGCTTTATTATGTAACATATTAATTGATATATCTGATAAAGTTACCTTGATATATCTGATAAAGTTACATTGAAGCTTCTTAATTCCTCTAAAGCAGCCCAGTGTAACCTGCAGCCCTCAAGACCTTTCAATGTGGCCCGACCCTTCAAAAATAACATTTGTACAGTGCGGGGACCAACTGCCAACACGAACATTTAAATTCACATCAACTTTAGAATGATATTGTTAAGAAGCTTAAGATATTTTCCTTGGCAAACTTTTTATTTAACATAATTTTGTATTATATATTACATTGACATATCCAGTGAAGCCTTTATATGAAGCACAATGATATTCATAAGCTATAAGTACAAGGCTAATGTTGGTGTTGTGTTTTACTAAGCCGGTCATTGTAACACCCTGATGTGTGGCCCTACATAACATAACAATATTGACTAGTGGTCCTTCATCTGAAAACGTTACACACACCTGCTGCACTAAAGTGTGCCAGGAAACAGAACCTGAAGAACAAAAATAATAGTGGCCAGTTACTCAAATTGTTTGGAAGAATCAGTTGCTCCAGATGTACCAGTGCATATACTTACCCCTTAACAGTTTCAACTGCAGGGCGGTGAAATTTGGATACCACCAATGGCTTTTTGCATAAATGATGACTGTTTTCTTATAAAAGCCTAATATTAAACATTTGGTACTACCAAAACTCAGAGAATATAACCAATAATCACTCTGAGCGAAAAAACCGGGTTGAAATCGGCTCAGTATCAAATTACAGCGATTTTGGTATTTTTTTGTTTCGAAATATGATGAAAAACACGTTAACAATTGACACAGCGGAGACAGCGATCATAGCGATGTGGGAAGTGGTGTGACTTGTGGCTATATGAGTTGCCAGTTTGTCATTAGAACGTCAGTTACCTTCCATACATCAATGAGACAGGGTGTGTTTGGTTAGCTGCATTATTCTTCACTAAAATTCGATATATACTGTACACCCGAGCTCGTAAATTCGCGACCACGTATCATGTTTATGCTATTTGAGCTGGTAACATTTATTTAGTGAGGAATCAGAGTAGGTGGAACATAGTAGAGGGAAATGATACAATCTATATTACCTAGAATGCCACCATTCCCCACACAGTGTTACCAGTCAGATGACATAAGCTGACCAGGCAACACTGGGTGCAGTTGTTTTCCCGCGCTCATGTGAATGTCGCCTGTGACAGTATTGCCAGGTCAACTTGATGAAATTTCTATAACTTCAACATCGGAATTTCCCTTTTTACCTCAATTACTCCTAGTTTACTTTTGAACATCTGGTAGAAATTTCCCTGTTTACTCGTGAACGAACTGTATATTATTTCCCTGTGTGGACTCCAAAATTCCCTAAAACAGAGAAATTTCCCTGTACCTGGCAACACTGGGTGCACCTTGGAGCGTCAAGTGACATCTTAACATTAAAATTACGTTCCCTGCAATAATTTCTGTCTTATCTACAATCTTATACCACCATGACATGCAGGAGAATTTTCTCTACATCATCCACCCATTTTTAGTCATGGTAGAGTAATAATTGTAAATAAATTTCGCCATATAAAAAAAAGTGGTATAAACATTTTGAGCTGCTCGTTTCACTTCAACTCGTATTTTATCGTTTATTTTTAATGCTATGGATATTTTTTTCACGATAAAAGTAATTCTTTATCATTATTCTGTCAGGTTACTAAAGTGCCAAGTATACTGTATATTACGCGAAATAAGGGAGGCATCAAGATAAAAATAACAAATTGTACCGCGGAGAAATGCAATGTTTTTGTCATGGTAAAGGGAAGAGAGCGGAGGTTGGCTGGAGAAACTGACCAATCAGCGACGAGCAAGCTAGGATGGGTTAGAATATAACGCATCCCACGGCAAATTTAATACAACATATTTAGCCAGTTATTTTTATAACGTCCGTCACAGTGTCCTCCAATGTTGATTATATACTTATAATTAATATTGTGAATATAGCTACGTATTTATAAAAGTGTTAAAAAGAACACAATATATAAAAAAATAGGGCTGTACAACAATAGGCTTCAATACACGACGAATATATATATTAGGCTACACATATAACAAGTAAATAGGGTATAAGTAGCAGCGACATTCACCATTTCTTCTCATTACCATATTTTTATTAAAAAGAATTACTGTTATTTACCAGATATTTAATAAAAATATTAATATAAAGCAAGTACAAGGAATCATTTGTAGTATAATGAGCAGACTAGGCTACACCTTGCCAAGCAGCAAGTGTTATAACACTGTCGCTGTCCCGGGGCATTGTTTACATTCTGTCGGACCAAAACCTTTCGTGTTTCAAAACTATCATTAAGTAAACTGTCCACAGACCTAGGGTCGCAAAGCAACGATCGCCGTGTGAGTTGCATTGAATAGGGTTAAGAGGAGATTACAATGTTGGTAAATCTGGAACAACTAATTCCTCCAAACTATTTTAAGCAATAGGCCACCATTATTTTTGTTAACCTGGTTCTGTTTCCTGGCATACTTTGGAGGAATCAAGGGCTTCCAATATACCAAAAGTATACTCTACCCTTACAGCTCTCGTCTCAAGACAACAAACTTTTCAGCATGATGTTGAAATTTGAAATGCAGGAGACGAAACAACTTGAGTAAGATAATCCCCAAATGTATTACCCAAGTCCACGATATGATAAAATATTGAGGTGTGAGCCACAATAACAAAGGTTCATCCCACACCAATGTGGGAACTCTGGAGAAGGAGAATTGTGATAAAAGATTCTAGGTTAATCCCAGGAAGCATAATAATTCTCCACATAGATTCGGTCACAATGACTATGTGATTTAGGTTAGCATATTTCTCCAGATATACTCGATATGAAAGGCTGTCATTTATAGTATATTGGTTGTGGTTGGTGGTGTATGTTGTGTGGAATATAATTTCTCGGTGTTGAATTTAAGTGTATCAGTTTCTTCTTGTAATTTTGTAGTACTGTAGCTTGATAGTAAACATTGCTGTTTTAGTTGTATGGTTGGCTATTTGACGAGAGATATTTTTGTGGGAGTACAGCTATGAATGTTCTATCTAGTGACTGTGTGATTACAAAAGAAACCTACTATAATGTTGTACTGCAGTTATCATTTACGTAAACCATCAATATGTTGAAAACCTTAAAACCAACAGCGTGTGTACGAATTATTGTGGCCATTTGTACACTATTTACCTTTATTGTTTCTTAGTGTCCTAGTATGTAGTCAGGGAGTAAGAGTAAATATTATTTAAACTTTCTCTCTTTCTCCACATTGTGTGGGATAACTTGACGGTGTTTGCCATGGTCATCTGTGGTTGGCTGTGACGACGTAGATGTAAAGGTTTGTCATTGACTAGAGAACAAGTTGCCATCTGCCGTGTGTTTTCATTTCCCTTGTTTGACTCAGCTTGTTGCTCCCATGTTTTATTACCCAGTTGTAAATACCACGTGATTCCCTACGAGAGCCACTAAAAGGAGCTTTCACTTCTCCAACTTTCCCTTTTTTTATCTGTTACCTTTTGTGCTTACTGTCCCATTTCTCAATCATCTTCTTTCTCGGGCGCCATATGACCTCGCTGTATCGGCGCCTAATATCAATCAATCCCATCTGCCGTGTGTTTTCATTTCCTTGGTTTGACCCAGCTTGTTGCTCCCATGTTGTGTTAGTACCCAGTCGAGCCTCGTAAGTGTCACGTGATTCACTACCTGACAGCGGGGTCATCCCAGGTCACCTTGGGATTAGTGTTGTATTGATAGGTTATCACTACATTGTCAGTGTTCTGAGTAGTTGTTTAGTTGACCCACAGGAGTAACAGTACAGTGGGTTGGAGTGTACAGTGACCTCCACTAATACCGAGCATAGAGTCCGGTGGGTTTGGAGAAATATGACACTACTGTTTCTGTTTACTCGTAGTAATAGTAAATTAATGAACAAACCTGTCCATTTATTAACTCTTATTACGAATAAACAAACACAGTGGTGCCACATTTCGCTAAACCCCTCGGACTTTGTGTTCGTTATTATTGGAGGCAACTGTACATCACGTGACGTTCTGTTAATCACACAGGATGACTAAAGGGATTTGTTGCCTTCCTGGATAGTCGTTGGTTTACTTACTGTTTGAACTGTCTTGACGTCCTACCATGATGGAGTGTGACAAGGGAAAGGTGATACCAGTCACAATACTAACACATATATAATATATAGAAATGTACAGTTGCCACCACTAGTAACGGTCACAGCATCCGGTAGGTGGGTTTGGTTATATGTGACACCACTATGTTTGTTTATTTATAGTAATAGTATATATGGCTACACTGTGTTTGTTTACTCGTAGAAATCGTAAATGTGGTACCACTGTGTTTGTTTACTCGTAGAAATCGTAAATGTGGCACCACTGTGTTTGTTTACTCGCAGAAATGGTAAATGAATGGACAGAACTCAATCCTGCCATAGTATCCACCATAAGGACGCTATATCAACAAACACAGTGGTGCCACATTTTACCAAACCCACCGGACGCTGTCCTTGTTACTAGTGGAGGCAACTATATTTATTACGGTTCATGTTAATCCTTTGGTAGTAATAATAGAGTGAAGTGAAGAACATTTTGGGAGAAGTTTTAGGTTTTAGATGTGAAATATTTGAGGGTGAGAAGTCAGAGTGTGAGTGTGTGTGTGTGTGTGTGTGTGTTTGACCTTCCCCAGCTCTCACCCTGACGCAACCACCATCATTTATCACCTTCGCTTCGCCTTGTTCCACGCAACACAATAAACCCTCAGCACACAACGTTACACAATACTACACTTCACTTCGATATTTTACTACACGTCGCTGTGAATTACAATACACTACACTACATTACATTACAACTCACCTCACCTCATTCTGCCCCACACTACACTACACCACACTGCACTACACTCACCTCATTCTGCCCCACACTACACTACACTACACTACACTACACTCACCTCATTCTGCCCCACACTACACTACACCACACTGCACTACACTACACTACATTACAACTCACCTCATTCTGCCCCACACTACACTACATTAAAACTCACCTCACCTCATTCTTCCCTACACTACACTACACTACACTACACTACACCTCATTCTGCCCTACACTACACCTCACCTCACCTCATTCTGCCCCACACTACATTACATTACAACTCACCTCAACTCATTCTGCCCCACACTACACTACATTACATTACATTACAACTCACCTCAACTCATTCTGCCCCACACTACACTACATCGCATCACCGTGCTCCATGCATCATACTTACACCACCTCACACTGCACCACTCCACACCACCTCAAACCATAATTATGTGCCCCGCTCCATACCACACCACACTACGCACACCGCTCCACTATACACCATTTCATACACCACGCCACTTCACACATCACACCATTTCACACCACACAACACGTACCCCGCTCCACACCACACTACACCATTTAACAGCACACAATTCACACAACATACCCGTTCCAAACCACACAACTTCATTTCACACACTTTCACTGTTTCACACCACACAACACATACTGTACTCTGCTCAACACCACACCATATTACTTCACACCACACCATTTCACACACCACCACACTACAATATACAACAGCACACCACTATACCACACCACATCACATCACACCACACACCACAAACGATCATCATCTCTACATTCTTACACACCACGACTTTGAATCTGCACCTCACATCACAACTCACCATTATAATATAAAGATGCATATTAAACACAGTAAACCACAACACATCCTTGGGAGAGAGCACTTGTTAAGATTGATAGTGAATTAACAATATAGAATATATAGAGTGCGTTTTTATGTACCTGCATTAGTGTACTCATATACACTTCAAGATTTATGTTCTATGCTACCATAATAAGACAGGCAGGATATAACAAGCATTAGAAGCATCACTTTGTTATAAATACATTCTAGAGAGGTTGGCACAAATCGGTAATTAGTAATCAGTACATTATCACACTAAAGTTGTGACTTGAGAGTAGGAGTGTAAACATTAACTCTCTGTTTGTTGACTTTGATGAGGAAGGAATCTACTGACAAGGTAAAGACAGGCTACACGTAGCCTGTCTTTACCTTGTCTAGCGAGGTATAAATTGCCTGTAGGTTTGTTGGGACAGTGAGTGGGTGTGTAAGTGACTGAATAAAGGTGAGTGTTGTCTGGCAGAGTGTGAGTGATACCGTAAGTACATTCAGTAATGCATGTGTGTGTGTGTGCATATTATATTCTCTTCTAAGTATTGTGGTCAGGAAACGAATCGTCTCAATCATATCCTATCATTGGGAGTGGCACGAAAAAAAAAAAAAAATACGCTGCTGTTGGCTACACTAGGGCGTTTGTAGGCGTTGTACAGTACAAGTGTGTGTGTGTGTGTGTGTGTGCTGTAAGGTCAAGTATTCATGGGGTGATCCTTGACCAGTAAGGTGACCTGAGGGTGACTAGTAATTGCCAGGGCTGAATAGGTTTTCTCTGATCATGATTTTGAGTTAATATTAGAATTGATGGTTACTGCAGAGTTCTACCACAAATAAAACTAACCTTCCCTAGTTTTAGCATTGTGTATTAGACGGTAATATTTGTGTTATAAGGGGGTAGTACAGTGTTGATGGTAATACTGGAGCAACTAATTCCTCCAAACTATTTCATGGAACAGGACACTATTATTTTTGTTCATATGGTCCAGTTTCCTGACATACTTTGGAGGAATCTAGGCACTCTAATCTACCAAGTGTATACTATCCCTTCTGTAATATATAGGAAAATGTTTCCTTCTTATCCTGACACTGGTGGCACATTACACACCTCAAAGTGGTCACGTGTTGGATCACAGCGGCTCTAATGACACAACAATACTGGTGGAATAGATAATATGGATAGTATTGGATAGTATCATTTGGGTACATTAGAGTGCCTTGGTTGAATAGATAATATGGATAGTATTGGATAGTATCATTTGGGTACATTAGAGTGCCTTGGTTGAATAGATAATATGGATAGTATTGGATAGTATCATTTGGGTACATTAGAGCGCCTTGATTCCTCCTAAGTAGGCCAGGAAACAGGACCAGATTAACAAGAATAATGGTGTCCTGTTGTAAGGAATAGTTTGGATAGATCAGTTGCTTAAGATTTACCAAAACGAAAAATCAACCTCTAATTACTACGATTATTTGTAAGCCACAAATGCCTCCGGTCTTCTCTAACTAAGAACACTCCTTTATATACTGTAGTTGTAAATAGAATGTAAGTAAGTATATTGATAGGACCTCATATATATACTGTAGTTGTAAATAGAATGTATGTATATTGATAGGAACTCATTGGAATATTTATCTTTGAACACACAGAATGGATGTTGCTATTATTATTATTATTATTATTATTATTATTGTTATTATTATCATCTGGGGTACAATAATCACCATACTCTACTACCGTACACTGCACTACACTACTCAATTGTCACTACCATCACTATTACCACTACCCCACACCACTCTCACAACAATTCACCACCACTACCATCCCCCCCCCCTTACCCCAACCATTTTCACAACTACCCATACTCCCCTCCCCCCTCCCACCACCACTACAACCTATCCTCGACCAGTGATGTTGACAGATGTGTTTCCCTGCTCTGTCAAATACAACACCGAATACCTCTTGTTTTATAGTGAATGCAAAGCCCATTCTCTCTCTCTCTCTCTCTCTCTCTCTCTCTCTCTCTCTCTCTCTCTTAGTATTTATTTGTGGATGCAAAGCCCATTCACAATAAATAAAAAGAACACACAATATATATAGTATAGTTCACTGGGTATAACAAAGGATGGTTGGTTAGTTGATGCCCCGTGGAATATTGAAGTAAAGAGAGAGAGAGAGAGAGAGAGAGAGAGAGAGAGAGAGAGAGAGAGAGAGAGTAAAACGTATCAGTGAGTGGGTGGACACAATGAAATAGGTTTGCCAGCTGTGGACAATGATTCTGTGTAGTAGTTCTTTGATATGGCTAAGGTGTGATAACCTATTGGGGTGTTTTCATTTTGCCAGTGACCACGTTTCCTTACACTAACCTTTGACCTGAAGATGCAGTGGTGAAATGTCGTCTATAAAGGTTCCTCCTAATATGGTGTTGTTTTTAAACCTTCCTGTCAACATCATGTGTACCTTAATTTTGGAATTTCTAAAGTTTTTATGAAGGGTTTGATGCGTCGGGAACATGCTAATTAATTTTGTGTGTGCAATGTAAGATAATTATAGTCTACCAAATGCAAAAAGTACAGAGAAAGAATAAAAGCGCACATACACACACACACACACACACACACAATCATTCATTCCTTTATTGGCAGTGACTGGACGAGACCTTCACTACAAAGGCAGGGACAGCATTGCCTTTTACTTTGTTTCAACATTCCCCTGTTTACTGAATCGGCACCACGGGATGACGCTCTCTTATTGCCAGATAATATCTCTCTCTCTCTCTCTCTCTCTCTCTCTCTCTCTCTCTCTCTCTCTCTTTATTTCAATATTCCTCGGGGCATCAACTAACCAACCGTCCTTTGTTATATCCAGTGAACTATACTATATATATTGGGTGTTGTTTTTATTTATTGTGAATGGGCTTTGCATGTGTGTGTGTGCCAAGCTACATAGATGAGATGGAAGTTAGAAACTGGTATCAACTCTCTCTCTCTCTCTCTCTCTCTCTCTCTCTCTCTCTCCATAATAAGTCTACACAAAGTGGTGGCTTAGCTATCTATCTTCATAGTAAATTTCAAGGTATGAAAATTAATACTGCTTGCTTACAGTTATCACACATTGAGTCATTATTCATTAAGATTTCAAAACCCATCCAGTTTGTGATAGGCATAGTTTATAGACCACCCAACTCAACATTTGCTGATTTTTTGGAGTCAATGGAAGAAATCTTACAGATAGTATCTACTTTGAACCTGAGATGTTATTTGGTTGGGGATTATAATATTAATTTATTACATATTAATGATAATGCTACTAATTATATTAACCTGTTTCAATCATATAACTTTTCTCAGACAATTATAAAACCAACTAGAGTTACTAACAGGTCTGCCACTTTAATAGATCACATATGGACAAATGACATGCAAAATTACATTAGAAGTGGTATATTGTACACATCAATAAGTGATCATTTTCCTGTGCTGAGTTTTTTCTCTACAAGTGCTCAATATAGCACTTCATTTATTAATTTTACCAAAAGGATATACAACGATGATAACATCAGTGCCTTTAGAGAAGACCTGAAAAATTATAAGTGGGACTCAGAATTAAGTACTGCTGAAGTAGATAATCTTTTTACCTCATATATAGACAAATTTAAAACTTTATATAATAAAAATTTCCCCTTAAAATCTTTTTCGATTAAAGAAAAGCATTATGGGAAGTCATACATAACATCAGGAATTATAAAGTCAATAAAACACCGCAATAGACTACAAAAATTATATGCAAAGTGGCCATTGACTTATGAAACAACATTTAAAAAATATAGAAATAGGTTGACTGCAGTAATTAGAGAGGCCAAAGAAAACTATTTTAAGTCAAAGTTATCTCCTCAATCTGGTGACATGAAAAAAACATGGGAAACTCTTAATCATTTAATGGGAAAGAAGAACACTAAATTACCATTTTCAATGGATTTTAATGATAATACGTTTTCAAATAATAAGGACATTGCGGAAGAATTCAATAACTATTTCAGTAGCATTGGAAGTAAGTTGGCCTCAGACATTGGCCCAGCCACTGTCCCATTTGAATCCTTCCTTCCTGAACCTGTACCATTTTCTTTCTTCCTTAAACCAACTAAAGAACAAGAAATTAACAACATTATTAAGGATCTTAAAGTTACTTCACCTGGATATGATGATATCCATATAAAGGTAATTAAAGAATGTAGTAAGGAAATTTCCCCTTTCCTTAAATTTATCATAAATAGATGTTTTAACGAAGGATGTTTTCCAAAACAATTACAAATTGCTAAAATTATTCCAATATTTAAAAAAGGTGAAAAATGTAAACATAACAACTATAGACCTGTTTCTATTCTTCCCAGCTTCAGCAAAATAATTGAAAAGATTTTTGCCATAAGATTAATGGATTATTTTACCCAGTTTTCATTGTTTACAGAATGTCAGTATGGATTTAGGCCCAAGTACTCTACCGATCTAGCAATTTACAACCTTTGCCAAAGTATTTATGATACATTGAATAACAAATGCAATCAAATTACTGTTTTCTGTGACTTAACTAAGGCATTTGACACAATATCACACAATATTCTGTTACAAAAACTAAATACATACGGCATTCGTGGAAAAGCAAATGACTTTTTAAAGAGTTACTTGAGTTTTAGAAAGCAATTCACATCATATAACAATACTTTTTCATCTCATAAACATATCAATTGTGGTGTACCACAGGGGTCCATTTTGGGACCAATATTATTTCTGATCTATGTAAATGATATAGTACATACAAGTAACAAACTCAAATTCCTGCTGTTTGCTGATGACACTACAATATTCATCAAGGGTCAAAATATCATTGAATATGGAATTAGTTAAAATATCAGAATGGTTAACAAGCAATAGACTCACATTAAATATATCTAAAACATTTTATATGGTGTCGTGTTTTAAAAACATAAACGAAGCTAATATTAATATAAAAATAAAAAACAATATGCTGCATAAAATCAGTTCTATAAGGTTTTTAGGGGTAACCATTGATGATAAATTAACATGGAAACCACATTTCCACCAACTCTGTAATAAAATTTCTCAGATAACAGGTACCTTGTATAGAATAAGAAATTGTATAACTGCTGATTGTCTGAAATTAATATATATGTCTACTGCTTATCCACATCTGCTTTATTGTTCAGCAATATGGGGTGGAGCATTCTCAACACTTATAGATGGATTATGTATTGCTCAGAAAAAATTGGTAAGAGTTATGTTTCATAAATCACGATACTACCATACTGATCCTCTGTTTTGTGATAATAACATTTTAAGAGTCCAGGACATAATATCTTTACAAACTTGTATATTTGTTTTTAAATCCATTCACATATATCCCAATAACATAATCTTTGAACTGTTATCTCATAATATTAACACAAGAAGACCTAATGATTTAAAAATTCCTTTATGTAGAACTGTTCATGCACAGAGAAGTGTGAGTGTGAGGGGAGTAAGAGAATGGAACAACCTCCCTCACCAAACTAAGTCAGTAACCTCAATCATCTTGTTCAAAAGAAAAGTAAGATGTTCATTATTTGAAAGATATGAATGTTAGTTAATAATACATTGTTGTACTAGTATATATATGTATGTGTGTATATGTATGTATGTATGTGTGTGTATGTGTATATATATGTATATGTGTGTATATGTATGTATATGTATGTATGTATGTGTATGTATGTGTGTATATGTGTATGTATATGTAATAGAAGATAGAGTTAGGATAAACACATGTGCGCTACTTTGTATTTTGTAATTGATATAACTAAGGTCAATATAAAAGCTTCGGCTTAATAGACCATGCCTTTGTGAATATAATGTATTTTGAAATTTAAATGTACCATGTGTAAATAAGGCTAATAATAAAATATCAAAAATATCAAATATCTCTCTCTCTCTCTCTCTCTCTCTCTCTCTCTCTCTCTCTCTCTCTCTCTCTCTCTCTCTCTCTCTCTCTCTCTCTCTCTCTCTCAATCGTAGATGAGATGGAAACTGATATCACCTCTTGCCTTTAAGGGGGGAAGCACAGTGTTGGTAAATCTGGAGTAACTTATTTCTCAAAACTATTCCAAGCAAAAGAACACCCTTATTTTTGTTCATCTGGTTCTGTTTCCTGGCATACTTTGGAGGAATCAAAGAACTCCAATGTAACAAAAGTGAATTTCCCCCTTAAAGGAATATTAACAAAAATAAAGGCGGCATATTGCTTGGAATAGTTTGAAGGAATCAGTTGTTTTAGATTTGCCAACAATATTGTACTTCCCCATTACATTTAAGTAGAAGAATTATCTGGTTTAACTTATAAGGATTTCTTATGGTAGTCTGGAATCCAGTGTAACATTGCCTTATAATTTAAAACTGAATAATTATGTTCTGATCAAAATACGTAGTTGTTACCTCTATATACTAATCTTTCCAAAAATACATTATTAATCACTAATAATAACAGTTTCCCTCTCCTACACTCCGTCTCCACTAACATCCCTCTTCTCCCCCGCTTTTCTACCTACCCACACCCCTCTCTCCCCTCTTCTCCACTCACACTTCCTTCCCCCCCGCCCCCTCCGCCTCTCCCCTCCCTCCCCCCTCCCCCTTCCCCTCCCTTTCTTCAACACCATATACCGGTACCATCTCAACCATCTCAAAGGTTTGTATTCCCTCTGTATTGTTGTGTATGGATGGTACTTTGTGTATATTTTCACGAGAAACACAACAAAAGGAAAAAACTATGATAAGCTTTAGAATCCTCATTGTTCAAGGATGATGGGTCCTTGATTTTTTTTAGTTTCTCTGTATGGAGAGATTTTTCTTTTCAGTGTTCCGACAATGAACATAAGCTTTACGCATCCCGTTACCCCTTAAGGCCAAGGGAAACACACACATACCCACTGACACACACACACACACACACACACACACTGACACACACACACACTGCCACACACACACACTGCCACACACACACACTGCCACACACACACACACACTGCCACACACACACACACACACACACACTGCCACACACACACACACACACACACTGCCACACACACACACACACTGCCACACACTCACTGCCACACACACAGCCATGCACACACACCAACACACAGACATGCACACACACCAACACACACACACAAATGCAGATACACCAACACACACACAACCACAATGCTACATACACACTGCTACATTCACACACACACTCGCACAATGCTACACACACACACACTCACGCAATGCTACACACACACACATACATCCGTCACGACTTCCGGTTTGACATGTAACCATAAAGAGAGGGATACAAGGATATATTCAGATTACTGCAGATGTCTTAGTGGCAGCGAGGGTGTCTTGTCAAGTTTGATGGTCATATGATTAATGTGGGAAACTCAGTGTGGAAAAATGATCACACAGGATGTCCAGAAAGTTCTTTAATTAACTAAATAGACTTCATTCAATAACAGTCGTCTCGGTAAATAACAATAGTCCAACAACAACGACAAATAACAACAATAGTCCCAAAATAACAACAATAGTTCCAAAATAACAACAGTATTCCCAATTCATTAGTCCCAAAATAACGACAATATTCCCAAAATAACAACAATATTCCCAAATAACAACAATATTCAAAAATACCCACAATATTCCCAAAATACCCACAATATTCCCAAAATACCCACAATATTCCCAAAATACCCACAATAGTCCCCAAATAACAATAGTCCCAGAATAACAACAATAGTCCAAAAATAACAACAATATTCCCAAAATAACAACAATAGTCCCAAAATAACAACAGTATTCCCACAATAACGACAAATGACAATATTCCCACAATAACGACAAATTGCAAAAATTTTAATCTTAGAATAACAACAATTGTTCCAAAATTACAACATCAACAACAAAACAATAATAATCCCCAATAATCTCACAATACTTCCATGTATATAAATATAATCCAATAACCAAACCCAGAAATGGAACCGTAGGCCAGTCAATGTGAGACAAGGGATCTACACAGAGCTGTAAATCCATATCAATCACTAATATAGCTTTCTGTTTATAAACTTATTCTTTACACTTCTTTACTACAATCACACATTACAGTCTAGTGTGTAAATTGATCCTTTGTCTTACATTGGTTGGCCTTGGAGTCAATTGCACGGTGGAGTATTTTGTTCATAACAACAACAACAGTACTTCAAGCAACGTATTATTGTTATAATTCTTATTTTAATTATAATCACTATTGTTATTATCTTTATTATTGTTTGTTATTTTTTAAATTATTATTATTATTATTATTATTATTATTATTATTATTATTATTATTTCAGACCATGTTCTAATCAAAATGTTTCTTTTCTTTTCAGGTAAGTGTACTTTGGATAAAGGTTGAACTTCTTCATTTCTACGGATTAATTGTAAGTATTTTGTGTTATGTGTGATGCGGATTGTGAACATTTTAACGAGTCTATAAGGCAGGTTATCTGTTATATTTCAGGACATTTATTACTACCAGCTTAGTTATAAACGACATTCTGAAGATATATTAAAGGAAGATTCTTTTGTTGTTGAATTGGAAGGTCACTGATGCCTTCAAAATGTGCCACGAAACAAACTCTCCATTAGTACCATTGAGGACGTCTGTTTTCTGGCATAGTTAGGAGGAATTAGTAGCCTTCCAAATTGCCAACGAGAAAACCTCCAAAAACATTATTTTCTGTATACTGGGATTATCGTAATTTTATCACGTATATCTCTACCTGAGAGAGAGAGAGAGAGAGAGAGAGAGAGAGAGAGAGAGAGAGAGAGAGAGAGAGAGAGAAGAGAGAGAGAGAGAGAGAGAGAGAGAGAGAGAGAGAGAGAGTTACAAGGAGTTACAAGGAAAAGAAGTACCCTAGGGGACCTTACGATCCATACAAAGAGGGTACCTGTGGGTTTAGTTGCGCAAGTAGGCGACCGTCCTCGAATGTGTCATGTGAAACCATCAAGGAACACTCGCACAACGGCTTAAACACCTAGACGGTGATTTAAGGCTTTGTCTAATCTGGACTTGAACTGATCCACAGAGTTGCTGTTGACTACATCAGCAGGAAGCGCATTCCAAGTACCGCAGATGCTGTATGCATTTCTTTCAACACTCTAGGTAAGAACCCATCCGGACCAGGGGACTTGTTTGCTTTTAATTCGATTATTTTTCTCTCGATTTCTTCTTGGGTGAAGACCATTGGCTCCAACTTCTCACTGAAGGAGTCCAAAGGTTCGGGAATGGGACCACTCTCCTCAGAGAACACTGAAGAGAAGTACTCATATAAGAGGTTAGCATTTTCTGCATCAGAGTGCATCAATGCTCCATCCTCATTCACCAAGGGACCGATCCTGCGTCGGATTGGTTTACGGCCATTCACATAACTGAAAAACTCCTTGGGGTTCTCTTTGCAGAGTCTAGCCACACGGACCTCCTCAGCAGGCTTAGCAGCCCTTATTTTGGACTTCACGTTTCGATTCAGTCTTCTATGACCGTCAAAGTCCCCAGATGCCTTCGCTCGAAGATACGCAGTTCTCCTCTCCCCTAGTAGGTTATGGATTTCCCGATTAAGCCACTTCGGTTGAATGAACTTCTGACCTGTTCCCTTCGGAGGAATAAAGTGCGACTGAAGTTCCATGAAGGAAGACAAGAATGACCTCCACAGATCATCAGCACTCTCTCCCTTCTCTAGTTCCATTTCAGCAATGCCCTAACGAAGACCTGCAAAGTTCGCTCTCCCCATGTCTAATTTTCTATGCACCGGGGTCACGGTCTCCATATTAGGGACCTTAACTGAAAATCTTATAAGCTTGTGGTCGCTTCCGCCTATTTCTTCGTTTACAGAGAGGTCTTGAATGATGTCATCCTCGGAGGTGAGGACCAGGTCGAGTATGTTAGCACCTCTTGTTGGCTCCCTTACCCATTGAGTGAGGAATTCATCATTTACAAACTCCAAGAGTGGTGTGTTCTTGGCAGAGGGCTCTCTGGTTTCCCAGTCAGCATGTGTGTTAAAGTCCCCCATAAGGATGCACACCCTGCCGTCCACTAGTTCACCCAGCAACTGGTATAGGTCCCTGTCCATCTCATTGAGTTGTCCAGGGGGTCTATAAAGCAGCAGGGTTCTGTATTTTGCAGTGCCTATTTCTAGGTCAACTCCAAGGAGCTCGTGGTTCGATGTGATGTTGCAGGTCATCGATTTGATAGAGTTCTTTACATACAACAGCACACCACCACCCCCTCTGTCCTCTCTATCTTTGTGGAAGAGTTGGTAGCCTGGAATCACGAATTCCCCTTCAAGATCTCTGTCTGAGGTTCTCAACCATGACTCCGTTATGGCCACCATCTCGGGTTCCTCTGTCGCAACGAGGGCCCGCAGTTCCAAAAACTTGTTTTGGATGGACCTGGCGTTGAACAATAGAACCTTTAGGGAACCCCCAACTGCAGGGCTCCCTATACTCTTCCGTTTCCCGGTTTGGTCATTGTCTTGGTAGTGCTGGGGATATCCTTCTTCAGGATCTCAGCGAATGTCTTCTCTGGGGTCACTCTAGCATAGCGACGAGGGCTCTCCTCCACGCTCGGTCGAGTGCTCTTGAGACATCGTCGGACGGCGTCTTCCATTAATTTGGAAAGCACTTCTTTCCCCTTTGGTGAGAGATGTGTGCCATCCCTCTGGTAGAGGTCGTCTCTACCAAAGAGTGAGGTGTAGGAGTTCACAAAAAACACCCCCTCGGCAGTACACAAATCAGCCAGGCGCTGATTTACTGCAAGTTTCTTTGACAGAGCAGTCCCTAAAGGGCCTCTCCTTGGGAGCATGCCAACAACTACCCTTCTGCGGGTTTTTAACCCACAGTCATCTACTGCACCGAACACATCCGAGAGGACTCCTTCGGTCATGCCTACTCTACCATTTCTCAGGTAGATGTCATTACCACTCACCATGAGTGCAATGACAGCAGATCTGGACGTTTGGATCCTCTCAGCTTCCTTTCGGAGGTCAGCATTGCCACAACCTGGCAAACAATTCACCTTCACAGAAGTGTGAAGGCGATCTGCCATTAGGGGTTGTAGCCCTCGTGCCTGGGAATCACCTACAATGTGTATATCCACAGGCCTCTCCTTGGTAGGAGCATGAGATGCCTTGTGAGGAACCCGAGAGTGTTTTGAATTCCTGCCGGGCTCGTCACTTCCTCCAGGTTGCTTCTTCTTCGTCTTCTTTTCCTTCTTCATTTTCTTTTCCTTCTTATTTGATTCCTCCCTTTCCTCTAATCCCTCCTCAACTGTCTTCTTGGGTTTTTCTCCCTTCTCCATATTCCCCTCCTCTTTTCCATCACACTTTTCTGCAGTCTCTTTTCCTTCTGCAGTCTCTTTTCCCTCTTCATTGTTGTTGTTCTTCTTCTTGTTGTTCTTCTTCTTGTTCTTCTTCTTCTTGTTCTTCTTCTTCTTGGTCTTTACCGCCGTGGTGGAGCTCTCCGGTGAAGAAGCTCCTTGGACTGCCTTGTCTCTCACATGGCAGTCACACCTCTGTGAGTCCATTCGGAGAACTTCCTCCTTTAGGGAGTTGTTCTCCTTCGTGAGCAGTGAGATGTGTTTCATCAACCTCTCCTCGAGTTTGCAAAAGTCGCAGACACTCGAGGAGTCTAAGTCACTCGCACTCCTCCCGCTGAAGTCCTCACACCAGCGGTACACCTTGCATGTAGTACATGTAAATTTTCTTGCTGATGAACCAGTCATCTCACTCTAATTCAATTTAAGACCAATAATACAAAAGAAAGGGTAATGTGATTTGGTCTCGCATAAGTCTCATCCGCCTACTTCCAGAAGGTTTTCGGTCGTTCGGCCAACAGAAACCTTATGAGCCAAGCACACCAACCCTAAGGTCTCCCCTGGGCCGGACGGTCCCAATCGTGCCGCAGCTCCCAACTGAGCAGCACAAGAGTCCTAAGTAAATGGGACTCTGATTTTTCGACAGGGGTGCTTGAAGTGTAACCGTCGTCCTACTAATCCTCCATCCGCGGCCAAACTTAAAGCAAATAGTAAAACTAAATGTCCACGACTTAATCCGAGATCTTTTACTGGCCTGGCAGCCAGCGAGGCACGAAAGCTCTCTCACCAAAGAGCAGTCGAGCCTTTAGGCACCTAAGAACGGTCACAGGGAGCTGGTCAGGCTTATTAATCTAAGAGAATACCTACGGGGGTCCTGAGGCATCTCCATTACTCGTACCCCACACGCCTGAGATCTCTTCAATCTCAGCCCTTTCGAAACCTGTGAGCGTTAAAAAGCGTTGTTTTAGGAGGTTCCAAAGCCTCCCTTCTCACACGGCATAAGGTAGCTGGTGAGGTCCTTAACAATAAAAACTTATATCGAAAGTGATAAAGATTTTTTTTTTTTTTTTGTTAGGACAGTTGAAGAGCAGTTGTGAAACTTAATATTAACATGAAGATTTGACAACTCTTAGTCAGGATCCTAATAACGCTACCTTTCTGGCACGGGTAACCCAACTGGACTAAATGTCCCCCAGCATAGTTAGCAAAATTCAAACAGATCACACAAGCTCTCTCACCGACGGCAAGGTGATTGTAGAGAGAGAGAGAGAGAGAGAGAGAGAGAGAGAGAGAGATATATATATATATATATATATATATATATATATATATATATATATATATATATATATATATATATATATATATATATATATATATATATATATATATATATATATATATATATATATATATTAAGCGTTTATGGGGAACTTTGTCAAAGGCCTTTTGGAAATCTAGATAAATTTTGTCTACTGCTTTACTCTTATCATA